>JAHLJT010000631.1:74179556-74282036 GCA_031308135.1 Acheta domesticus
AAATTTTAATATCTTTTTTTATATATCTCATTTTGATTTGTGGCAGCAAGTATGTTAACTGGAGAAACGGTACAACTGAAAAAGTAGCATTCTAAACAAGATACGACCATAGATGCAATTATGATCTCAAGATTTTAAAAATATTTGAATTTCGAACAGATGTCACATAACGCAATAAAGCGCCGTGTTCGGAGAATCGTTTAATAGCCTGACATCTCATTTAGTTACAGAATCTACAATTAAATTGTTGCATTGCTCTTGCTACTAGTGGGATAGATACATTCGATTTAGTCAGATTTATACAAACTTGCTTCACTTTTTAGATGTAGCTGTAGATTTTCCAGAATTACTAACCCTTCTACTCAGCTTTCATATAGCATACATTATCTGTAGAGAAGCCTAAAACTACCATATACACAAAATATATTGAGCACGTACAAAAATCATCTGAGTAGTTACACTGTCCCTACAACTGCACTTTTAAATAAAGTTTGGTTGAATACAAAGATAAAATAAATTTAATAAAATTGTAATTGCAGTTATTGATGCATTGCACATTAATAAACTTTAACGGAGCTTGTTTCTCGATGCAGAAGGAAGCGCTACGAAACTTTCTTTCTTCCTTTCTCCTGGCTACCCGTCAACGAGTTGGAAGGTAGGTAAGATATTGAGCGACGCTAAGCAATTGTTCCCTAGTGATATACGTCCTAATCCTGGGTGCAATCTTCCTCGGAAATCATTATCTGACTACAATACCAAAAGAATGGTGACATCTTCTTCCCCGACGGTTATTGAGGAAATACAGCTTTCAATTAAAATTTCAGTGCTTGAGGGATGGAGTTTTCCAACGTGGTCCAGCTACGAATATTATATGAAAAGGACACGTGCGAACATTCTCCACTTAATTATAAATCATTGTGTAAGAATGATACATCATGGGTTGACGTTTTTATTTTACTTGCCGCTTATTAACAAACAGAAAGGCTTCGTACATACGATTAAATAGTTGTATATTCTACTTTATATTCAGTACAATTTGACAGATTTTGAGCAACTTCTAAAACTTTATTTTTCGTCTTAAAGCTGTTTGAAGCATCTCTTGGTGTAAATCGCAATACACCAGTGGCAAATTTATGGAACATTTTTATCGATAGGACGTTAATCTTACAAAACCATAATTCCATTGTATTTATGCCGGATAAAATGTATGTACGGTCAGTATGATTTAAATCGACACTATTTTTTTTAGAGGAAAGAAAGAGGAAAAGTTTCTATCTAGTTCAATTTCGAAACTATTGAATGTTGCGTTTATCCTGACATGTGCTGTACACCTTTATTTACCCCTTTTCTCTGCAATCGCGGAGCATGCTCATCCTGGGATGCAGCATTCTAGGTTACGTATGGAATTTTACCGCCCACGTTCGTCAGCGAAAGTTCGTCACGGTCGATCTCAAGTGAAACGGCTTTACCCCTCAACAAATTTACTCATATTTCTGCAGTGCACATTTTTCTCATCATTGTACTTGTATAATAAGAATGGATAATGAATCAGTTCAATAGAACTATACGTAAGTTTCGTTAAGAAATCCAGAGGAAATATTCATCATTCTCGGCGAATGTGTTCTATTTCACAGTGTGTTCTATTTCAAAAAGTAAGTCAAATAGCCAAACCGGAGTTCTTGAGCCCAACCGGAGTTCTTGAGCCCAACCGGAGTTCATGAGCCCACCCGGAGTTCATGAGCCCAACCGGAGTTCATGAGCCCAACCGGAGTTCATGAGCCCAACCGGAGTTCATGAGCCAAACCGGAGTTCATGAGCCAAACCGGATTTCATGTGCCAAACCGGAGTTTATGAGCCAAACCGAAGTTCATGAGCCAAACCGAAGTTCATGAGTAAAGCTCTGCAATCAGACGAAAACAACCGCTCGAGACTCTCGGGCTCCGCGCCGACACTCGGCGAAGGGAGGGGGACCTTGCTCAGAGGGGAAGAGAGCTGTTTAACGGACATTTCGACCGGCCGCCCTGCCGCTCGCGCCGAGACTCGGGAGTCGCCGAGCGCCCGAGCGCTCGAACGCTCGGCCGCACGGCCGCTCGGCCACTCGGCCACTAGACCGGCGCCGGACTGCTCGGTAGCTTCGCCGCTCAGTGCATGTACGGGATATAAAGTCGCCGCACGTAGTGATCGCAACTCTTTCAATTCATTGTAATCGAAAGAAAATACAATTTCAATTAAACGATTAATTTGTTGAAAAGTAACAATTTATCGATTGATTGGAAGTAATTTTATAGAGACAAAACAATTCATTTTTTGAAAGAATTAAGGCAAACAAAGAGTCTGAAAATAAATTTAAACCTTTATTGCATGAACTTTTATATTTATAGTGCTTAAGGGAACATAATTCGTTTCGTACCAATTGTAATGTCATTTAAGTTTCTTACAAACCCGAATATAAGGCATATTTATTAAATACAATGAATATTTGGTCATAATTTTACGAGTATATGAGAAAAATGCGTATGCTAAATAAAAATGAGGTGGGTACTTTTTCCTTGCGTCGAAACGTCTTGTCGTCATTGGGCGTAGTAATTTATTGTGAAATAGTTGATGTCAGCCGCCATGGCCTCTGATTTTGTCGACTCAGTCGGCGGCCAAACAACAGCGGTCCCAGCACATCAGCCTATTCAACTCAATAATTTAAAATACATTATTTACTATTATATACACACGTTTAACATTATTTTAAATTCGGCAAAAGTATGTATTCACGAAATGATGCACATAAAGTTTTATATGTTCGAGTACAATATTTTTCAATTACTCCATTATTTTTCGTTTCAATACAAGATAAGCGATTAATTGTTATTAAAAAATCGTAAAAGCTGAAATTGTGAATAATTGGCTTCTGTGGAGTAGTATTGAAGCTCCACGGGTCCCCCTTCCTTTGGGTGAACTACTGTGAACAGCGTGGCAGGAAGCGATAACAAACGTTGCGCGAAGTGACTCAGTGGCCCCCACGCAGTGCGCCATCGCCTTTGCGACGAAATTTCTAGGAAAGAACAGGAAGCAGTTGAAAGAGACCGGTCGAGATACGTGCACAAAGCTTTCCTCGAAAGATATTGAGAAGCTCGCAAGATTATAAATAAAACTGAAAGTACAATGAGCTCAAAACAATGCTTGGTTGACTGAGGCACCCCGCGCGCCAACTGCCGGGTTAAGAAACTAAGACCTGCGTTTCAGATGCCTGAAAATTACAACAACAACAAAAATATTTGGAAAAAGCCAACAAAAATACAAAATTGGAAGGGAAAGGTATTAATATATTTCATTGTACTTTTATCTAAATTTAGCAGAGCATTTGTATTTACACCATATAAAATGAAGGAAAATTAATGATTTTATGTTCATTAGAATAAAATAGGCAATTTCCTAAACATCCGATGCCTAGTCATTACAAAGAAAGGAATTTATCTCTAAAACTTTTGAATGCCTTTTCTTTGAATTCACAGGCAGAACTGCAATAGATCCACTTGAGGTTCTCCAGTGCGTTCAAGGAGTCGATTTTTAAAGCTTTTTATTCTTTCTGATATTAAAATTTATTATTTGAAAATTAATATTAAAATTCGTCTGTATATTAAATTTTGAAAAAACGAAATTATTGGTCATTTGTTTTAAAAACCATTCAATACTCCTTTCTTTTCCTGAAACTTGGCATTAGATATTTACTCCGACGTGTCGGTCGATTGTTACGTGGCACAGTTCGCCTGAACGGGGTCCGCCGGTTGTCGACAACCGGCCGAGTCTCGGTCGGCCGCCGGCTCCCGGCAGTCCGCAACCGGCTGCGAAGGACAGTGGAGCGCGTGGTCTCGAGAGAAGAGAGGCGAGCGAGCGCTGGTCGGTAAAAATCGCGGAGAATGCAGACCTCTGTTCATGAGCCAAACCGAAGTTCATGACCACGGCGTAGGAGACCAGTATTTAGGCTATAGCCTGATGCTGCTTTTGAAGATGATGGCTTTTTGGGACCACCCCTCTTCCCCTCAGCTCTCTTGTAGAGTTGTCCTAGTGTCCTTAGCGAAAGAGGCGCATGCGCACGGCAGCAGCGCCTGGCGCCGTTTGGGCGCCCGCCAGCGCAGCGCAGCCCCGAACGCGTTGCTACGCCCACCACACGCATACCAGCGCCGCCCCGCGCAGCCCCGCGCCGCGCGTGCGCCCGCGATTAAATGGCGCTCGGCGCTACGAGATGGCAGCGCAGGTAAAAGGGGGCGGCGCTGGCAAGGTACCGCGATCGGCGGCGGAGACAATGATGGCGGGTGTTCCGTGGGAGGGTGCAATTGGGGCTCCACGTGTGGCGGAGTCCCGCTTGCCAAGCCACATGACGCAGCGCTTTCTATTTGTGTGATTAAAACCTGATGCGATGTTGACGACGATGTTCCCGATGTCTGCGGTCGGAGCTCTTTTCCGCTGACTCTTCATCGTTAGATTTTCAAGCTAACATAACCAATTAGATTATTACATACAACATTTTCTCTCACCACTCTTTACATAATGCATTTCACACGTGTTGCATAACCAATTTGCTTCAGCTGTTTTGTCAAAAAATGTCCGCTGCTTTCCTCCCCCGCTCCCGCCCCGCCCCCGATTACGAGATGCCGGCTGCCGTCAATTGGGCCACATTATGCAGAGAGAAACCAAGCCACAAAAAACCGAACAGAGAAAAATGGACTTTAAAATTAATTACTAATTAAATTCACAAATAAAACTATTTATCTACTGACTACTTTAATTAAGAACATATTAAAGGGCATGTATTTCGTGCACAAATGTCCCCTGAAACATTTTTCATTACTGAGATATTACATATTTTGTGTGTTGGGTCCCTTAAACAGAATAATAGTTGGATCAAAATCAATTCTATTGTACTGAATGAAGCAATATGTTTTACGTATTAACAACAATAGTTAATTATTATGTCTTAATAATTATTTTTGATCTACATCGACGTCTGCTGTTACATTTGTGAACACGTCAATTATTCAATATCAAAATCTGGTATCTCAGAAAAAACATCGACGTCTTCCACATTCTCAACTCCTAGCGAAGCGGTGTAGAAGTCTCAAGCATCTCCTGGAATTCAATCCACGATAGATTTAATAACCTTACGCTTTGGGGCTGGCATTGTCATTCCATAACGGAGGCCACTTTTCTCAAACAGATTTAAAGATGGCCGAACACTTTTTGGTTTTTTGATCTTAGAAAACTCCCTTGCAAATGATTCGTGTTCTCGTGCAACAAAAACAAAATAAAAGAAACGCAATTAACATAAAATATTATAAGCTCCCAGAATGATTTTGCATTACTAACGTCACAAAGCACAATTACTTTTCCTCTGAAAGGAACCACACCACCTGGATTCGTTTTGCAGAAAGAGAAATGTGGCATATACAATCAGTGATTTCGTAATCAGTGCACAGATGGCATGAGCATGCGAATGGATGGTTGGATAATTTCTGCAAGACATAGAGTAATATTTAAGGAAAAATAATATAACAGTAACTCATATTTTGCAAATTTGAGGGTTGGTTCCTTTTTACAGAATGTGCTCCCATTATACATCGAAGGACGTCAGAAGTATGAATGAGTGTCTCTTGTCGGGTGCAGACGTGTTTTCCGGGAGCTCCTGAAAAATGAAAGGCGATGAGGTGAAGCTTAGCGGCGTACCGGACGCTTACCGCGTGTTCGTGTTGGTTAGCGGCCGGGTCAGGCGAGTAAGGGCGGCGTGGAGTTGATGCTGCTGTGTACCAGCGTTATTACAACGTTATTATTTATTGGCGGTGTTGAAATGAGCCCTGGACCTGTGGTATGGAGGCAGCAAATGTTGAATGCAGCAAGTGCAATCGAAGCGACAGACGAATCCGCAAGCTAGAAGCGGGACTCTTGGAACTGCAGAAGTTGGTGGAGACTTTGTCGCAAAAAAACAGCAATTGGAGAGAGGTGCTGTAAAGATTGAAGTATCGCCGAAGCCAGTTGAAGCAACGACTGAGAAAGAAGGTTTGGGCGGCAAGGTAGCAAGCGAAGCAGTTACTGCCACAGGAAACGAAGAGTGTAATATAGCGAGCGAGGAAATGAGTGTGGTAACTGAAGTGTCTGGTGGTGTTGCAGTGAACCATGCTAGTTCCGTGCTTGTTATTGGTGACTCCATTGTAAGGCACATAGGGAAGGACAACCAAATGAAAGTGAAATGTTTACCGGGTATTCTTGTAGATCAATTAAGAAGATACATTCAAAGCAAGGACCTGTGTACTGCCGAAACTGTTGTTCTACATGTAGGAACAAACAACCTAAAGGGAAATGGGATGAACATTATGCGAGATGTGTACGAACTTTTCGAGGCGGGTAAAAGGAGTTTCCCACCGTCAAGATTGTGCTAAGTGGTGATGTGCTGAGAAGAGAAGCGGATTCGATGGTGTAACGGTTAGCGTACCGTAGTTCGTACCCAAGTTCCCAAGTCCCCCCGTACCCAAGTTCGCGGGTTCAAACCCGATCGAAGCCGTGGATTTTTAAGGTCGAAAAAATCCTTCGTACGCCTTCCTTCGGAGGGGAAGTAAAGCCGGCTGTCCCATGTTAGTAGATTTACTTGCATGTAAAAGATCCTCAAGCCTAAATGACGCCTCTGAGCTAAATTCAATTCGCCTGTTCCGTCGCCCGAGATAATACCTTCTTTCTCCGCTAGTTGGTGAAAGAAGCGTAGTGAAATTTGCGTGGTCAGACGGAAGAGCGGGCCTAATGGCCCGAGTCTCGCCACGTAAAATAAGGCACTAACTAAGAAAAGACGTCTTCTTGCATTGCAGAAGTTAATGGTATCTACGAATAGTTGGCGGAACGTCTGGATGTGACATTCGTAAACGCGAATTCGTGGATTCGTGATAGCCCACATGAGGTTTTTGGCCGCTACAGCGATTTTGGCAGGGCGATTTTCGCCTTCATCTAAATCGGAAGGGTCTGAAGAATCTTGGGAGTCTGTTAGGCGAGGCCGAAACCCGATTGCACGATTAAGGTTCCTCAGCGGTGGTCGCAGCAGCGACGGTTAATTGTGGTTGGCGTGGACCTGCTGAGACAAGAGCGAGGGAGGAGAGAGATGAGGGGAAAAGGGCGACTGCGAAAGGAAGCGGCGAGGAGTATTCTCGGCGACGGCCGACGGCGACGGCGGCGGCGATGGGGAGACGACAACAGCGGCGGCGGAAGAGGCGACGACGATGGAGAAGACGAGAACGCCGGAGACGACGACAGCGGCGGCAAAGAAATTACTCGGCGGCTATGTATTCCTCCATACATCAGTAGAGGGGATCATAGGAACAAAATAAATTTATGACTGCAGAGAACGGATGCCGGGAAATTTTCTTTCACAAGTCGAACGATTATGGAATGGAATACATTGCCTGCAAAAGCCTTTGAACCCTTTCCTCAAAGCATTCAACAATTTAGGAAATTAATTTAGGGTATTAAGTAAATGAGGGAGAATGGTAGGTTATATAGCGATGCATAAGTGTTCTCTTGTGAAGTGAGGTGCCGTGCAGTGTATAGCAGAGAAATAAAGAAGTGTTTTATAGGTCTTAGTGAAGTGAAGTGACGTGAAGTGCAGTGGAGTGTTAATTGTACAAACATTCAGTGCGGAGTTAGATTATAGAAGTTTCTTTTCTTAATGTAACTTAATGTCTAATGAATCAGTTTTTATACTATTATTATTATTATTATTATTATTATTATTATTATTATTATTATTATTATTATTGTACCATTATTATTTTTACTGTACTAATTATTAATATATAATTTATTAGTTATATTATGTTAGTAATTACCTTATTTATGTAATTAGCTGCCACTGGGTTATACCCAATTGCAGTTTAAATAAATTTATTTTTTTTAAGTGCGTCTCCCCGCGCTTGTCGCCATGAGAACGCCCTTCCTCCGCTCCTCCCGCTGTGATCGGGCGGACGTTGAGGGAAACCTTGTCAGGTTGATTGATTGATTTTTTAGTGTTTACGGGCTGGTCAACAGCTAAAGTCATTACTACCGTAAGTCTAGTAAATATTTTTCGCCGGGAGGAGGCGGTGATCTTCCCCCTTTGGATTGTATGTTCTAGCGCGGACCTACACTTCGGCTAGCGGGGTTTTCCCAACCAGGTATCTCTCCACAAAGGGGCACCACCTCAGCCGGGACAAGCTCTAAGCTCCCGACTGGTCTCCCGAGATATACGATGGAGTAGTTCATGTATGTGTGTGTAAATAAGGGGTGAGGATAGGATAAGGATGACGAAGGAAAAATTGTGCACGGAGCGCAGTCCGCGGCCCGTTTGTTAGGGTACTGTTTCGCCATTCGCCTGGTGTTGACTGGAGAAAACACGGGAAACTACCGATCACAGCAGCCGGCCGCTAGAATTCTCCTCCAGAAAACGGCTGAATTCGACCAGCTATCGAGTTAGTGTCAAAATTGCTGCCATCGTCGGGACGCAATCACTGGGACCTTCCGGTCAGAGGCACTGCAGTGACATCAGTTGATGCGTTTGGTCATCATAACGAGGGAGCGAGGGGGGAAGAGAGAGGGCCAAACGAGAGAATGAGAGCGAGGTGCAGAAGCGTGTTGATTATGTCCGGAGATCGTGAAGGTCTTTACAACTAACAGAGCATTTTTTATATTAAACAGAAATACATCAGCAAAATTAATTAAAAAATCGTATTTTAAAATAATTCATTTGTGATTGAGTACACTAGTCTCATTAATGGTTGTTTCTTCAGCTATGGATACGCGACAATAAATGAAGTTAAATGAGTAATACGTAGAATATACGTATTAAGTTGTGTGAATAAGATTCGCCTTGAATTTGTAAGACTTTGGGGCGGAACGGTTTTTTAGTTGGTTTTCATAAAATAATATAATTGTCTCTTAAACTGAGAAAAAACAATTGAAAACTGATTTCACAGTTTAAAGTTCTTTGCGAGTAATAACCATTAGTAGATGAGAAATGTGGATCATCTCAGGGAGGACTACATACCCTTCCATTACAAAAGGCAGTATGAGGGAAATCACTTTATTTACGCGCGTGATAGAAATACGGAATTGTTTTTTGTGACAGTACTGCAAAATATTTAACTTATCGTACTAAGATGAAATATCCAAGAAATGTACCACTAGAAAACAATGAAATTAGGTGCAATTCGAAACATCAGAAGATATATTTTCACCTCTCGGGTTTTTAATTACTCGAGACATTTCCGGGTCCTGATGACTCAAGCACGAATGAATGCTTGGAAGTACCAGCCAAGCGATTACCGGATGTACAGAGAGTAATGTATGCATAAACTATGACTAGGATTTGTATTAGGAGTAGGAAAAAGTAAAGAAATAAACTAGTACCAGGTAAGAATTCCGAATGTGTTATTGCAGGAAAATATGCATATAATACACTCTTTGATTTAAATTGACTTTTGAATTTGCTTTATCAGAAAAATACACAAAAAATGCTGAATTGAAAAAACACACAATACACATACGGAAGAAAAAAATTCAATAGGCACAAAATCTAAAATCAACAACACAAAGAGAATTATAAATGGTAGCAAATTACTAATTTACATACAAAAGAAATGTGAATCCTTATTTGCATATGCACATTTAGTTATCAAAATGGTTGGATTGCCATTTGCTGAATGCCACTATGCTAAAGTAAATAACTTTCTTTTGAACTGAACTAATTAAAGATTTAGTTGATCCTTTTCACTATAATAAAAAAACTTGTTTGGTAATGAAACAAATTTAAACATCAAAAAGTCCGTGAAATTTCAAAATAACTCCTCTGAGTTACTACTTCCAAATTTATGATTTCTGTCACAGCGCTTACAGCTCACAAAATAATCAGACAAATCTAGGCAACTTGTGGACTGTGCAATAACTCACTACAACGTTCCTCGTTGCGCGTTGTTCCTTTGCTACAAGACGGAATAACTTCTCAGGAGTCCGCTTTAAAAAAAATTGGTCAGTAGTCGTGTTAATTTATAATGAAGATTTAATTGAAAGCGAAATAAAAAATAATAATAATAGACAAAGTAGGGTTTCAAAGCCTGAGCATGCTCCGCGAGCGTGCTTTTGAGAAGACTTTGGTGCATTAAGATTTTCTCAAAAGGGTCAGTTCTCAGTTCGCGGAAGCAGGGTACGGGAAGAAGTGGGGAGACCTTACACCCTCGGCAGATGTATTAACCGCCTCTCCATTGCGAAATATGAGGAAAAATGTAGGAAATATCACGGCAATTCTGTAGTTTTAAATATATTTTTTGCAATTTTCCAAAAACCAAGTATTTCCCAGAAGTAGGACTAAGACCATATTTTTTGTCGTCCCTCATTACATAAGTGAAGAAATTTTAAAGAAAAAATTTAGAGCGGTTTTTGAGAAAACGTTTTTTGTAGATTTGAAGCACAATTTACGCAAAATCTACTCGTTTTTTCAAAAAATGGTACATGACGTTATTTAAAGTGCTAATTTTGTACAACCGACTTTGTCTGAGGCTAAAACCTCTATCTTGAATTTGGCAGTTTTAAAATAGTTTTTTGCAATTTTCGAAAAATTGGGGTTGTTAACGAAAATGATACCTACTTCATTCCCTTGAACGTTCTTCGCACTATTCAACAACAAAATTCAATCAAAAAATTTGGAGCCATTTTCTTTTAATTTTGAAAATCTCCGACGGGCATCATGTAAAGTACCCCCAAAAATTAAAATATCGGTTTCAAATTCCAAGAGCCTTGACACTAATAAAAACGATTGGGGAATATCAATTTTGAAAAAAGACGGCTGAACGGTTTAGGCGCTAGCGTTGACCACATACGGACAGACGGGCGGACGTTTTGCCGTTGCAAGAAGCAACAAAAATGGATTTTGACTACACCACGAGGTAAAGGATTTTTCCCCTAAATTTAGCAACAGGTTTTATCGAATTTTATCTCACTAGACTCCAGCTATAAGACATTTTCTGGCGAACATTAGCCGTTTTCCGGCGCACGATTACATAACTTCCTCTTCTTACGAAGTATTCGTAAGGCGAGAAAGAAAAAACAGCGCGGAATGCTTGACAGAGGAGTCATCCCTCTTGACAATAATGCACGGCCGCATGCAGCGGGATTGGCACAGTGCAGTTTCAGTGGGAAATATTTCTATATCCGCCATACTTTCCGGACTTAGCCCCAAATCATTATCTCTTATTCCTCAAATTGATAGAATTTTTGAGTGAACAACACTACAAAAGTGATGAACTTAAAAGAAACCGTTAATCAGTGGTTCAACAACTTTGCGGCAGTCCAGTATGCAGAAGGAATAGAAAAACTGGTAAAACGGTACGGCCAGGAAAATCCCTCTGCAGTGACACCTTGCTGGTGAGGGTGCTTGCAATAGAAATTAAGTTGGTTGCACGAGCTGCGGCTTGAAAACATAAATTGCGTACTCACCACAATTATAATAGATGCTGTAAGTGTTGTCCCCTTCACTTGTTCCCTTCACTGTGATCTGGTTGCTAACAACATAAATGCAGTTTTTCTACTCCCATTGTATAATGCTGTCATTAGATGGCTGCAACCAGTTGCGTAATGATACTTATTACGATACAAATTTCATTATGATACTGGTTCTTGACCAATCACAGAGAAGTTTAGAAACCACGTATTGCCACTTAATGAATACATGAGAATCGTTATAGTAAATGTTTAGTTTAATTGTATACATTAAAATTGCATTTGATATTACATTATACTTTTCAGTTTTTATTTCTTTTATTATTACAATTTTTCGTGGAATACTATTTAAAACAAATTAGAACGTAATTTTACTTTGATCCTATTTGACTACCGCAGTACTCCCTCGCAGGCGGACTGGCAACAACAGCCGCCTGCGGTAGCATGCGAGGATAGAAATAAGGAACTCTCCGCTAGGTGGCCTTGGCTGAATTCTACATTTCAACTGCCACAAAACGATTCAAAGTAAAAGTTTAACTTATAAAAGCCGTAGAAAAATTACCGTATGAAACTGATGTAATCTCATGTGAAGTTTACGATACTCGCTCTTTCCTCGCTCGTATCGTAATATCACGCTCGTGTATTATACCCATCATTACATCATCGTTTCATAATGTGCTATTTTAATAGGAGGTCTTGATTCGGTTCAGTGTAGATAGACTTTCCTGGTGCGTTGTAGCTTGAATATCAAATCGTATATAAAATACAGTTTCGTTTAATTAAATTTAATAGAAATATTTGTAGAAAGAAAAAAGTTCTTTACTTCCCGAATGACCCTCGCATATCGATGTTTCTTTAAAAACATCCATATTTTGAAAACATAGACATCAATGTCGCATCCCTAGCTGGAACGCATGTCAATGTAGGTGGGCGGGTAGTTACGGCGCCCGCCGAGCGGCGGCGACACCGTCGCGGCGCGAGGCAACGCGGAGGCCCGGCTGTGTAAATCAGCGCTTCCCCGTGCAGGAGGCGCGAGCGCCGTCCGTTCAACGCTTTCAGGAACACGCCCCCTCCCCTCCCCCCACCACTCCGCGAGCGGTGATTGTCTCCGCGGGATAAAGACGCTGCTCGCAGCGCCACCACGACGCGACGCGACGCCAGATCAAGATACTCCCTCGCTCTCGCCCGCACATGAATCAAACGACACTGCTTCTCCCGCTCCACGCTGCGCCGTCATATTTCTGGTACTCTAAGAACGCGTGACTCGTATATTTTTTCGATGCTATGTATCGTAAGGGCCGAGTGGCAAACATTTCTGAAGATATTGTAACATTGGTGAGATCTCGAAACATTTTTCGCAACGATTTCCTTTGATTTTACAGGGTCTGTAGAGTATTGTAGTTGATTTCAGATGTGCATTGTGAAGTTTGTCCGTTTCCTGGATAATAACTGCTACCACTTTTCAAACTATAAAATCACGAACGATATTTCTAATGGAATTGTTTTAGTACAGCTCGTATAATGCAATACGTTTACCATTAACTGTATATTATTCAAAGCACAATTTTTTCTGTGCATTTCGTGAGAACAATCGACTGAACAGGGTGACGAGGAAATGGCCTTAAATTGAAGATCTTCCAGGAACTACGTCAATCACAAATATTTTAACTGTAAATACCAATAATTCATTCTGAAAAAAATGCGATTTCGAAACAGCTGCAAGAACCCGGCCCGTTCTATGCTGCGCTCTAGGGCGAGCGTGAAAGTTTCCCTCTCATATCAGGCGGGTCGTGTGCCAGATGGCAATGGGACACCCCATTCATATCTTTGAAATATTTTTTTCATTATTAGCTTGAAATAAAAAATGTACAACTATATTCATAAGGGAAAAACTATTTTGGATGTGAGATCCATATGTGGTGATTATTATGCTTTCATTTTGAGGAATACTTAATCTGAAACTCTTATGCAATACACTGAAAAAATCTCGTCAGTTTCTTTTAGATTTTTAAAATTAAAGATGTGTATGTTTAGAGATCTTAGGGCACGTTTATCGCTGGCGGATGGACGGGTAGACGGGCTGGCGGGTAGACGAATTGACCGCAGAAATCTACGTTTTCTATTTAATATGCTACCTCGAGCAAATACTTTACAAAATGGACGATTCGCAAATCATTTGTTTAACGAATTGATCCCCAAGTGATGTAACACGTCACTGAAGTAAAGACATTCAAAAGAGTTCAGTGTGCGATATTTTCGCATAGATTCAGCTTGTAGAACGTTTTCGATCGCGGATTATTATCAAGATTTCTCAACTTTATTCTTCATTGGGGTCATTAAAATAGCCCTACATCAAGTTCATGGAACGTAAACAAATTCGTTTTATAATTTTAGAATAAGTGTAAAATATAATCTAACCACGACAAGAAGTTGTATATTTTAATAAATTAAATACATACGAAACTTGTTCTCGGGATAATTTATTTCTTAGTCAGCTTTTTTCAGCAAAAGGAAAATTATGGATACAGATTTGTGAAGAAAGGTGTAGTTATACCAATATCAAAAAATGAAAGCAAAAACAAAAAGGTAGTAATGTAGAGAAAATACTTAGAACTCAAGTCACATGGAAAATATTGATAAACTTAAAATTGAAAAAACCATAACGTACAACGAGGTTATGTTGACGCCATCTAAAGATAAATGAGTTAGTTCAACTAAAGTGGGCGCGGGGGGGGGGAAAGAAGGAAGTGGAAGTGAAATGAAGGCTAGAGAGAGTTAACTAGCTAGTAAAATGACTTACAATAATTTTATTGTCAATCTGTGTTACGTATTACATATTATTGTTATTAGAATTACATATTATATTAGAACAATTTTACTCGTATAATGTGTTAGTTCTCAGCGCATAACTTATTACAAATCTTTCGCTTCTATCAAACTTCGTACTTAACGGCGAGTTCATACGTCATCATTTCTGTTCTAGGAATTTATTAATACGCTTTTTTATTCATATGTCCAGATATAGTTATTGAAGAGTTTGGTATTGTTTATTTCTCTTAACCCTGAGCAACATATATAATATACGCCAAAAAATTAAAAAAAAGCTGGTCTACATTGCCGTGACTCAATCCCTCGGTAAGAAAAGTGAGCTAACATGATCCAAAAGTAACGCTGGCGTCATAACACCGACGTCCCCAGCAATCACTCGATTCGGAAAGAGGATAAACGCGATCAGATGCATCTCGAGCGTTTCCTCGTGCATTGCCTAATTAGACGATGCCCCAAACCCGGCCCGCATCGAGATTCGATTCCAGGACGGCGCCGTCCGCAGAGCGTCTTCGGGGGCGTGGGGCCGGCACCACTTCGTTACGATATCGTGTAATTCCCCCGCGAGGCACTTGGCGTCTCTAGTCACATCACGATGATTAAGACGTCACAATGCGGTAACTGTTCAAGGCGAAACTTCGAAAGTGGAGATAATCGAAACGGCGACCCCAGCTGAAATTACCTGTAATGCTCCGCCCAAGCGGGCGCTGGATGAGCGAGCTCGGAGCGGGTGGGCGGGTGGGCGGGCACGAGGCGCAATTAGGGGCCGCCGCCCACCGCCCCGGCCGACGCCCGCGGCGCGCGCTGTTTGCATGGCGGCCACGTATCGCACGGCCCGCGCCCGTGGGCGGCGGCGCGCGGCCGGAGGATGGCTGGATGGTCGCTTGATTAGCGATTCCGGGCGCGTCAACTGCTCAGGTCATTAATCCCGTAGGTGTACTGCACGATTTTTTTTTATCGCGGGAGCTGGCAGTAATCTTCCCCCGCTGGATGGTGAGATCCGACGCCGACCGACTCGTCGGCTTGTGGGGGAGTTTCCCCAACCAGGTATCTCCCACAAACGGGGCACCACTCCAGGATGGACAAGCAATACGTTCCCGATTGATATTCCGGTGTGTGTGTGTGTGTGTTAGTGTAGTGCACGTAAGTGTGTGTGTGTGTGTGTGTGTGTGTTAGTGTAGTGCACGTAAGTGTGTGTGTGTGTGTGTTAGTGTAGTGCACGTAAGTGTGTGTGTGTGTGTGTTAGTGTAGTGCACGTAAGTGTGTGTGTGTGTGTGAGTAAGTAAGGGGTGAGGAAAGAACAAGGAAGAGGAAGGTAAGATCGCGCGCGGTCCGTGGCTCGTTTGTTAGGGTACTGCTCCGGTATTCGCGTGGTGTTGATCGGAGAAACCACGGAAAAACTACCGATCAGTGCAGCCGGTCGCTAGATTTCTCCTCTAGATAGCGGCTAATTCCATCTAGCTACGTAGCTAGCGTAAAAAATCATGCCACCGTCTGGTCTAGAACCCTAGGATCTCCCAGTCAGATTGCAGTGATATCAATTGATGCCCTGAGCCACCTAAGCAGTGAGGCCGGAGAAAGTCCGCTTGGTACTGATGGTTCACCAACACAAATACGATACGAACTGCACTGCAGACAGATTCAGTTTTTTCCACAGATGGTGTCAAAAGATTCTCGCCAAATTTGCACTCATGTAAAGCTAAAGCTCATCGACTCAACCACCAATTTATTCTCAATTTTTTTAAAACTATTTCCTAAAAAGAGAACAACAAAGCAAGCCACGTGAAGCTCAAAGTTTCAAATTTGTCTCTTCATCAAACACCCAGTCGCTCTATCACGGAGGTTGTATCACTTACCATATTTTTTTAATATAATCCTCCTCAAAACTTCAAAATTATATTTGTACATGACCTTTATTATTCTATGCACCACACTTACGAGTTTGTCAACAACATTTTAAAACTTTAATTGGTCATTGGTTTAATTGGTCAAAATTTTGGGGTCATGACAGTACTCGGCTACTCTTTTTCGGCTGGTCAATTGTAATTTATAATTTCTTGTGGAATAAAAAGGAACTGATCACTTCTAATAAAACAATTCTAGTCTACCAGTTCACCCTGACAGGATTAACCTAGGTGCTATTTATTCTGATCAATGCTCCTGTGAGTAAACTGAGCTGAGATTCTGTCGAGTAGTGTCTCTGAGCTGGGGTATTATTCACAGAATGGGGATTTTCTGGTGACTTTCCAAAACAATTCTGTTTTTAGAGATTGAAGCAATGGTGCTTATTCGCTTTGGCTGCGAAGTTTCTCGTTAGTTGCGTGTGTACATGATGTGATAAAAAATGCAAAACGTCACTTTCCATATTCTGGAGAACGTAGAAATTTGAAGATAAATCATTTGTGTCTCAACAGATTCGAATTCCAATTATCTCCACGTACCACCTTAACAGTTCAAAATGGTTTAATGTTTTCCGCAGGTTTAGATGGGTTGTGTGTGTGTATACAAACATTTCCTTTTCGCAGATCAATTTTTACGCAGACCGAGTGAGCAAAGATATCAAGTGTCAATTTTATTGTGGTATAACGGGCATCAAAAATTTTGATTAAATCATCGTAGGATAAATTTATATAAAATGACGAGTTATTTGACTAAAAGTATTTGAATCATTCAATATCGTTCACTGGATCTTTTGTTTTAAATATGTTTGAAACATGCTGAATCATCGAATTCTGTATTGTAACTGTAATGTTTCAGCAAACACCTGTTTAGGTCCGTCAGAGTGATTCAAAGGATTCGAAATGTAAAGATAGATCTCTAACACGCGTGGGAAACTTTTGACTCAGGTGGTGAAAGCTTTTCAATTGTACACATTGCATTTACATTCACAGGCCTTTTCAAGTATTTTTATGTGAGTGATAGGGATGTTAATTAAGTCCTATATTTAACAAACTCTCTTGTTTAACCGTTCGAAGCGAGTTGTGTCAAACAGACCCATCGAATGATTACAGTCACGTATTTAAACAATCTATCGGTCAATTATTCATTATATTAATAATTATTTGGTTAATCGCACAAATAATTAACAAGTACTTTTTAATAACTATCATAGAAACATGAATCGTTTGTTACATGTGTCTCCCTTCCCAAAGTCGAAAGTTTCAGAGGTGTGGCTAGGAGTACAAAACACGTGGGACACTCAATGGCGCGGGCGGTGGGGTGCGGGGCGGGGCGGGGCGGGGCGGGGTGGGGCGGGGCGGGGTGGAGCGGAGCGAGTGCTGAGAGCGGCGCGGCGGAGCACGAAATTATTTCTTAATGAAGTAATTACCATAAATATATTGTTAGGGGCGAGGGGGCGGCGCCCGGGTGGGCGGGGCGAGGCGAGGCGAGGAGATTCGCCGGCCGCTCGCTCGCAGAGGAAGAAGCCTGGTGCTGTAAGCGCAACGGGCGAACGCACTGCTCTGCGCCCGATCAACTTAGAAGAAGTGGTGTAACGGTTAGGAATCGCACTGTTATACCTATGCTTGCAGGTTCAAACCTGATTGAGGCTGTGGATTTTAACGGCGAAAAATCCTTCCTAAGCCCTCTTTCGAAGGGGAAGTGAAGCCGGCTGTCCCATGTCGGGGATTTACAGCACTTAAAGATCCGCAAGCCTAAAAGAAGCCTCTGAACACGATTAAAATCGCCAGTTTTGTCGCCCAAGTGATACCTCCTTTCTCTGCTAGATGAAAGAGCGTAGCGGAATTTCCATGGTCAGGCGGAAGCACAGGTCTGATGGCCTGAGCCTCGCCACGGTAATTAAGGAATTAGTAAATAAGAAGAATAAAAACTTGGCTGCACCACACTTGGCTACTCTCAATGAATCGGTCAGAGGAAGTTCAGGTGGTGGTCACAGTGGAGCCGATTTTGGCCGAAATTTCGGTCGGCCGACGTCGGTCGGACGAAATCAAAACGAACCAGATTTTTTTCTGGCAGCCGATGTTTTCAGACGCCGCCGTCGGAAGAGGGTCGCTCGGGCTCACAGCGACCATTTTTATTTACTATCACATGTTTGAACGAATCCGGAATGTTGGATAAAAATGGCTTATCGAAATTTCGGCCAATATCGGCTTCATTGTGACCGCCGGCAACTCCCTCTGAATGACCGACCAGTTGTGACCACTGCTCAGTAAACTACCGAGACCACCATGGACGATTTGTATCGTGTCTTAGGCTGCCTTAAATGCAATAATTGAAGTCCTGATATATATCGTATTTGGATGGTATGGTCAAGGTTGGTCCGTTTTCGGGCACGAAAGATCCATTTATTCCGCCTGTCAAAGAATACAAAAAACTTTAATAATAATTTCACAAACTTTAACAATTTCACAAAACTCTTGCAGTGTTGCGAAACACAAAATTAAAGGCTCACACTGACCAAGCGATGCTACCTGACTAACACAGCAAACAAAAACCAAATGAATGTAACATTGAAAGGTTACGAGGCACACATGGCCGGGTTGTCGAACCACACCACTGTCACAGCACCACCGCTCCTACAAATCACACCGCTGTCCAGTAGAGGGTCTCAATGCAGAAATCGTGAAAAATGCCCTTCACCGCCGTGGATGCTTCATGCTCCCGTTCCACCATAGCTCCATCCGCTTGGCCCACACTCCACCAGCCGTGTCGCCCGCTGGCCGCACATGCTCTGGGCGGTGCCCCGGGTTCGACCCCGGGCAGGGCTCAGAGGGGGCGGGCAGCCGGCTAGCTGGCGGCGGGGGGGGGGCGGACGTAGGCAGGGGGAGAGATACGGGCGCGACGGCGCGATGGTGTTGGTGGCGGCGGTGATGTAGTGACGTCACCGGTGTCGGCGGCGAGGGTAGCTGATTGCAACCTGGCAGGGCGGCGGAAGAGCTGTCACATGCATCAAGGCGCGGGGAAACAATGATTTAATTAATGTCTTCATTCCATCTCATTGATTGATGGATTTTTTTTTTTTTTTTTTTTTTTTTTTTTTTTTTTTTTTAAGTGGGACGCGCGAATGTTGGAATTGGCGCCCCCATGACACCCTGGTCTAGCATGGAACTCCCATAATTTAGCGGGAAGCACTCCAAAGAGTGCCCAGGTGGGCGGAAGTCGCAGGAACTTGTCCGCGCCGAGCAAAATGTGCTAACATTTAGTGGGGCCGGGCGCATGGCGATGCTCGGGTTCGGCACTGTCCGTCTCCCACTCACTTCTTTCAGCAACAAGCACTGAGAAGTCCACCACAGTTCTGCATTATCTTGAGAGACTCCATTCCTACTATAAACGAGTGAGGAGGGCATACAACAAACGAAAGCATTAGGCGTTTGCCTAGCGTACATATTGTAATCACCTCGAACCATTACTGAGTACCTCGTAACAATTACCTTAAACCTAGAAGTAACAAAATCACATAGAATTTGTAGCAGTGCTTAATCAAAAATTATACCAATTAGTACAACAAGGAATTAATAAAACGCATAAAATGTCAAAGAACACCAAAAAAGAAACCAAGTGGCAGGCCACGCAGTTTGACCTAAAAAATGATAGTGGTAGCGCCTGTTCACCAGGCGGCGAAGCGAAAGAAAAATCAGCTGAGCATCTCTGGTCGACAGAGGGGAAAAAGTAGAGATAAATATCATGGATTGGGGCTTACTCGTGGGAGGATCTAGCCAGTGCACATAACTTTTGTACTGGTCGCAATAACTTGCCCTGGCTAGTTCGTACTTCAACAGTACGCACGACTCCTGCTTGATCAGGGAACAATTTCTCCACTACAACCTAATTTCCAGTGAGAGGGCGGGAGATTCCTCAATTAAAAGTACTAAATCATTTACAGCTAGTGGTGGTGACTCCCTTTTCCACTTCACCCTTTGTTGCAAGGTGTGGAGGTAATTGCGCGACCAATATTTCCAAATTATTGCTAATTTGTTATTTAAATGGCGGAACTGTTGTGCAGGAGTAATCTGCACAAGAGGCGAGTCAGTATCTATAGGAAAAAGTATTAAGGCGCGTGCCCGTAGACTAAGTGATTCGGGGTTAAAATCAAATTCACATCCGAATCTGTAGACGTGACTTCAAGCGGTCTTGAGTTTAAACAAGCTTCTATTTTGGCTAAGAGGGTGTACAATGTAGCAAGGGCACAACTTGTGCCCTAAAGCGCGACGCAAATGGAATTTAGACTTTTAACACAAGCCTCAGCTAACGAGTTTCGGTGAGGAGCGTAGGTGGGGCAAAAGTGCCAGGAGGTACCCTGCACTGATAAAAAATTGGTGATAACCTCTAAATCCGAGCGGAAAGAACAAAGCGATTAGCCTCGGCTAGGATACGACTAGCACTTTTGAATGTACTAGCGTTATCACTGTACATGTGCACAGGATAACCTCTTCTCGAACAAAACGTTCAAAGGCCGCAATGAATTGAGAGGGAGGATAGATTTTCGACGATTTCTAAATGCGAAGCTTTCGTGGAATGGCATATAAATACAGCAATCCAGTCTTCTGAGACATTTTTGATCTCGTGAGAGACGGCCTTGTCAAAATTGGGGCCACAATAATCTACGGATGTGTGAGCCCATGGCCGAGAAGGATTTACGCGGCTAGGGGGCAATGAACCCATAATTTGCTCCACGGGTGCGCCGCGCCAGCGCCTACACGTCAGACAAGCATTAATTACTTTTTTTGCTACCCGTCGTAGGGAGGGAATCCAATACTGCTGGCGCACACATCCCATCATCATTGCCAAGCCCGCATGTAGAAATGCGAGGTGTATCATTTCTAAGAACAGGACGGTAAATTTGTGGTTAGGCGGAAGTATAATAGGATGCTTGTTTAACCTCTCCACCTGAGAATTCATTAAACGGCCACCCACCCGTAAAAGCCCATCAGGGCCTAGATAAGGATTCAAGCTAATGAGCGATGACTTGGGAGGTAATCCCTTTTCTTTGAAAGTGCCTTATATTCAAGGGGGTACATGTCTAGTTGAATGAGCCTTATAATAACCACTGTGGCTTCTCTCAATTCAAGCGGTGCCAACCAACCCCTTCTCCGCATCTGAGCCGAAGCAGGGTCAATGCGAGCAACAATTGCAGCCCGTATATTGTTAATGAATCTTAAGCATAGCGCCAACACCCTTATCAATTTGTGATATTTTGAATATCTGCTAAGTAGCACTTGAACAAATGAATTTTGGTTTTCACCTATATCTGACGAGGGCATATTTGTTTTGTATGCAGTGAACATACAACAGAGAGCATCTACCTTACCATTATCCGCTACCTCAGCATCGACAAACGGCTTGGCCCACATTGACACTGGCTGCTTCAGCCACGGCGGTCCTACAAACCAGAGGGTACTGTGTTGCAGTGCCTGGGGGGAGACACCACGGGTTAGCAGATCAGCGGGATTCTGTCTCGAGCTTACATGGCGCCAACAAGATAGTGGATAGGATGCCACTATCTTTGAAACTCTATGCGCAGTGAAAGCATCCAATTTATGATTGCTTTTCACCAACCAGTGCAAAACAATAGAACTATCTGAAAAAGATACACTTGATTAATAGAACACACAATTCTCAATGCTCTTATTACTTTCTTGGTCAATTCTACCAATAACAATGCACTACACAACTCCAAGCGAGGAATAGTCGACCCTGCCAGGGGAGCAAGTCTTGATTTAGAGCACAACAAGTGGCTATGCGCAATGGATGCAGAATCATGATTAACTAAGTATAATGCAGCTCCGTACGCCTTATGAGAGGCATCACAGAATCCTACTAGACAAGAGGGAAGGTGACCCTGGGGTAACACCTTGCGTGGGAGTATAATTGATGGCAGTAAAACAATCTCATTAACCAAGGACTGCCAACAACAAGTAAGATCAGAATCAAGAGGAGTATCCCAATCCAACTGTAAAGACCACAATTTTTGCAGAAAAAGCTTCAACTTTACCAAGAAAGGATTCACAAAACCTAATGGGTCATAAATAGAGGCTATTAAGTGCAACACAACCCTTTTTGTTATACACGGGAGGTTGAAAGTGTTTGGATCGGAGTGTTTGCTATATGTAATGCAAGTGTGTCTTTATCAGTGTTCCAAGTCAAACCCAATATTCTGTGTGTATTGTCTGAGGCCAGAGGCGTGGAAGTGTATTGTGTGTGAGTGGTGTTGAGAGTGGCCAGAAACGATGAAGAATTGCTATTAACCTTTCTCAAATTAAAATGAGCTCCCTTTAGCACTTTTACAATCCTTTGAAATAACGATGCTGCCTTCTCAGCACAGTCACTCCCGAACAGTAAGTCATCTACATAAAATCCCTGCTTGATAGCTGAAGCCACCTCAGGATCATTTTCATTTATTTCCTCAGCCAACTTGTTGAGACACCTTGTACTCAGAAATGCGGAGGGGGCCATACCATAAGTAACGGTCTGCAAAGTAAAAATTTTAATGGGTCGTGAGGGTTCTCTCGCCACAAAATTCTCTGAAATTTAGTATCAGCATCATGCACCCGAACCATTCTATACATTTTCTCAATGTCTGCAGTGAAACAAACATTAAACAATCGAAATCTAAGCATGATGTCAATGAGCTCTGATTGCACGTTAGGGCCAGCGTAGAGTAGGTCGTTTAAACTTAACCCAGAAGAAGATTTGGCACTACAATTGAAGACTACACGCAGTGGTGTAGTAGGGGATTGTGGATTCAACACACAAAAATGAGGTATAAAATAGAAAGGAGGTGCTATCTTACTGACACATTCAACTGCATGCCCCAATTCAATGTATTCTCTCATGAACTTGACATAATTGTGCCTTAATTCTTTATCTTTAGAAAATCTGTTTTCTAAAGCAAGCAAAAACTGCTTGGCCACAAAATGTGAATTCCCCATAATTGTGGAGGACGTTTAAAAGGCAAAGATACACAAAATTGCCCATTCTCCAACCTAAAGGTGTCCTCATTAAATTTCTTTTCACAAGGATGCTCCAAGTGTGAGAAGTTTTCATCACGAGAAGAGGAAATCCTCTCAGAATTCCAAATATTCTCATAATCATTGACTAAGGAAGGAGAGTGTGCAGTTAAGAAAAAAGCACTGATCTGGGGGTGCCGTACTTGGCAACAGTGTGGGCAATCGATCCCCCGCAATGACATTACCAAACTTAGTATCAAGAATAAAAAGCTTTGAACAATGGCTGCTCTTCTTAGTGTTAAGCACCTGAAAAAAATAAAGAAGAGCTTAATAAAATATCTAATTTTTTAGGAATAAAGAATTGGTCATCAGCCAATTTTAGGTCAGCAGGCAGCTTCATGGGCAGCTAAATTAATGTTTCCTCCGGGGGGTGGCTTTGGAAATAGCAGGGACCACTAAACATTCTATTGCCCTTTTCACCTACAACACCGCGAGGAGATTAACACATGAACTCTAGCATTTGAACCAGAAGTAAGAGCATTAACAGAATGAATCGTAGCATTATGCCTAATTCTTTTGAGACGGAGGGCCTGTACCAGTGATTCAGTTACAAGGGAAACTTCACTACCAGAATCAAGTAATGCCCTGGCTGGCAGGGTTTGGCCCAACTCATTTGTTGCATTAACAATGGCTGTGGAAGGAGAGAACAATATTAATGTCTGGCTAAGAACCAAGTGTGATAACGTGGAAACCTTTGTATCGTGTGGTTGTTTTGCAGTAATCTGGGTGGCAGATGCTAGTCCAGCAGAGGTGTTGGGAGCACTAGAACAATGAGGTGATGCCAAATTATGGACATTTTGTGTAGAAAATTTATGAAGCATTGAGTGGTGGTTCTTACCACAAGTTTTACAACTTCCGTTGTGAGCAATGATGAGAAGGACCCTTCCTTCGAAGACAGTTGTAGCAGAGTTGATGAGAAGAGACAAAATCCCATCTCTGCTGGACAGCCAGGGTACGAAAACGAGGGCAGGCGAAAAGTGGGTGCTCTCCAGAACTGCAGGCAATGCAGGCTCGAGCTGATGACCCCTCTTCCAGCTGAAACACCTGTTTGGCAGGTGAAGATTGTGTAGGCGCTTAGACTTACTACTGAAACAGAATTCACATCAGGATTAGCAAGAGGGGCAATGTCTAGGGCTCTTGCCCGGAGTGAAAGAAAATCTAAAACATTTTGCAATGGAACAATATCATTTTTGCTTTAGCAAGGAAAAATGCTTCCCTTGTTTTGTTATCCAATTTACTGAGCACTAAAAATTGTACTATTATTTCAGCCATAGGGACTGTAGTGGGAACTGCTGACATAGATAGCCAGTGAGAAGTTACTACAATTGTGCAATTCTCTTAAGGAGGAGGCATCACCATTTTGAGGAAGGAAAGGAGAAGAGAGCATGGAATGTGCTCTTCTAAAAATTTCGATTTATCGTCATAACGATCTACTTAATAAAGCCCAGGCCTGTTGAAAGGATCTGTCTGATACTGTGAGCACAGAAATCAACTTCAGAGGTTCGGCCTCGAGACTACTCATTAAATGCACCAAACTTCTGCGAGATCCGGTATCTGTACCTGATTAATGACTAATTGAGTAAACAAATCACGAAAACGTTGCCAATTTCTATACCTTCCATCAAATTTTGGAATTTTAATGCTCGGTAGCGAGGCATGATGACACGCCGAGGCAACAGTAAGAGGCTTTTCAAAGGGCTCGTATTTTTCATTCAATAGCTGTTTTACAGCCAAGTAAGCATTTTCACATTGCGAAAAATTTTGTTCATGAATCGTGCTAAAGAACTCTGTGGAGCTGATCGCATCCATTTTAAGAGCTTCGATATCTTTCCACACCTCGCATAACCTATCACGCAAGCACGCGAGACTGGCTACTGTTGCTGGTTGCAAAGCTTTCAAATTACTTTCAATTCGTGAAATTTCCCAAATAGCGAGACTCCACCTTTGTGATAATCTTAATTCAACTGCACCTGGCTCCTTAGCCCGCACCTTTGACTGAGACATGGTTAAATAAGCTTGCTTACTAATGAAAAGAACTGAAATGATTCACGATAGCATTTAAAGGGTATGAAGTTTCATACGCGAAAAACCATCTAAAAATTTAAGGACCGACATGTATTTGTTAATTGGAAGTCAACACCACTTTCATAAGCAAAATGAGCTATGTAACTATCGTCAAAATACATTTAACCCTACAAACTTGAGACCCTAAGATCAGGAACGTGAAATATGAGGTTAGGAAAGCTGCATAAGATTTCCAGGAATTGGAAAGGCGTAACCAAGAACATGCTTTTAATTTGCACCATACAAACCGCAAAGCAAAGCGCACATAACACAAGTAAATGTTACAACAGCACTGCTAATGATTCTACTGTAATTTTGTTTTTTTATTCACAAAGGCACGCGTTCCGTGTGCGCATCACGACGCGGCATGGCGTGAACAAAACCCTCGCGTAGTCAGTGTTACCAACGAACGAACGAAGTATTCGTTCCCGGGTTTCAAGGCACCATGAAATGTCAAAGAATACAAAAAACTTTAATAATAATTTCACAAAACTTTAACAATTTCACAAAACTCTTGCAGTGTTGCGAAACACCAAAATTAAAGGCTCACACTGACCAAGCGATGCTACCTGACTAACACAGCAAACAAAAACCAAATGAATGTAACATTGAAAGGTTACGAGGCACACATGGCCGGGTTGTCGAACCACACCACTGTCACAGCACCACCGCTCCTACAAATCACACCGCTGTCCAGTAGAGGGTCTCAATGCAGAAATCGTGAAAAATGCCCTTCACCGCCGTGGATGCTTCATGCTCCCGTTCCACCATAGCTCCATCCGCTTGGCCCACACTCCACCAGCCGTGTCGCCCGCTGGCCGCACATGCTCTGGGCGGTGCCCCGGGTTCGACCCCGGGCAGGGCTCAGAGGGGCGGGCAGCCGGCTAGCTGGCGGCGGGGGGGGGGCGGACGTAGGCAGGGGGAGAGATACGGGCGCGACGGCGCGATGGTGTTGGTGGCGGCGGTGATGTAGTGACGTCACCGGTGTCGGCGGCGAGGGTAGCTGATTGCAACCTGGCAGGGCGGCGGAAGAGCTGTCACATGCATCAAGGCGCGGGGAAACAATGATTTAATTAATGTCTTCATTCCATCTCATTGATTGATGGATTTTTTTTTTTTTTTTTTTTTTTTTTTTTTTTTTTTTTTTTAAGTGGGACGCGCGAATGTTGGAATTGGCGCCCCCATGACACCCTGGTCTAGCATGGAACTCCCATAATTTAGCGGGAAGCACTCCAAAGAGTGCCCAGGTGGGCGGAAGTCGCAGGAACTTGTCCGCGCCGAGCAAAATGTGCTAACACCGCCTTACTGCATCAATCATCCGTTTGCATGTTTATTTTTATTCAGAGAAGAATATTAATTTTTTGACGTAGAAAATTAATTAAAAACGTGTGGGTTTTTTCTCAATTTATGTTTATAACAACAATATTTATAAGCTTTTGCTTACAAGCTACATTATTTATGCCACTTTTATAATAACAGAACAAATATTCTAATAACTGAAATAGGTACACACAAGAGTACATCGAGTCTGTGTTTGGTTAAAACTTAATAAATATTATCTTCATTTCATATTTCACACATTTTTTTATATTTACTGCCGTAGTTTTCTGTCGATGTCTCAGTTCTGGCCCGTTGTATCCGATGTCTACCATAGAGCTTTTTGTTCGTAAACTACCGAAACCAGTTTTCCTACTTCCTTATTGAATGGCTTAGTTCCGACGAATAATTCAAGTCTATTGGATACTGTTCTACTGACCAAGAAGTCTGGTCTACTTATCAGAACTCTTAGGACACATTATAAGCTGGTCTGCCCTCTGAAGAGTTTATTCGGTCGTAATCTGGTCAGAAGCACGAGTTTGGGTGACAAGGGGAACAACATCGACATATCTTAATGTGCGAAAATTGCGAAGATGATTTGATTCATGTAGTGGAACATTACCGATTTTGTACTAAATTGTCAATGTTGTTCAAATGGGACCGGACCCTCATTTCTATGGATAAGAGCATTTGGATGTCATAAGTTACCACCAATGCTTGGCAGCACTGCCGTTGATTTGTCAGTCAACTCGCAATGGACAGCAATCGTCTTGGCGTGATCAGAGTTATCAGTGTATTCCTGTTTGTCTTAAAATTTTCCTGATGTATATAGTAAGCCACTGCGTATAGTAATGTGTTGTATGTATTTGTGTGTAGATAACTACAATTTTTACACTACCCGTTACAAATATATTTCATTAGTTTTGAAATACGCATAGCAATACTAATGTTGCTCTATGTATTTGTATGGTATTATCTCTTTCTATTTCTGAACAAGTTGCCGAAACTGAACCACCGAGAAATACCTTAATTGAATCGATCTAATGGGATTAAAAGATTTAAGAAGATGATAGACAAGTTACCTTCACTTCCTACAATGCCTAGGAGATCAGTCACAGACACGCGTTTCTGGGAAACAATGAATAAAAATACCGAAAATTATAGTCAGTTAATTAATCATACGCTTATTTCAATAAAATATTAGAATTACGAAATAGATAAATTTAAATAATCTTTTTTTACTTAATGATTTGTATTAGTCCTCTGTGCCCTCATTTACGACTTCGCAGGTCGCCGCAGATCGTCGAGATCGAGATCGAGTTGCACGTATGGGCGGGTTCCGCGTATGCTATCAATTAATAACAGAAAAGCAAGAGTAAATTATGAAAAGGCTAATGGAGCTCGATTTCTCGTTTTACAACACGGCGACCTCACTGGCGCTTTGATATGCTAACTGGAACACTCAATGTCGCAATAGTGACCAGTCTAATTTGTTCTCTTGTTCGTATTTCGCATAAACTATGCGCCCTAAAAGAACGCGGAAGTGCTAGACGACCCACAACTGAAATGGATGAAGGCAACGGAATGTGTAGGTGGGCTGGTAAAATAATTATGTAAAGAAAATGAGTTCTTACATGATGAAGTAAGGGGTATGCAAGGAAGAAAACCAGCCTGGTTTGAAGGGCCTAGGACGCAACGTTGCCGCAGTAGGCGCGATTATAAGGTATTTTGTTGTTACCCTACTTTTTATACCATAAACTGCAAACTTCCAATTTTTTCGTCTAAAATCTGTTGGATGCAGACCTGGAGAATACTTCCTTGCCCAGTAGTAACATACTTACAGAGTTATGTGTCGAAGGATTCTTATAAATTGTTGTCAATTCTTATAATTTGCCATCTGCATTTAGAGAATTGTGTATCTAGAGCATTATAAAATGTTACCAGTTTGCGGTCACAACGCAACAGTCGTTGATTGATTGACTGATGGATGGATGTTTCCGGGCACATAAACGACTGGGGTCATTAGTCTCATAGTGAATGTTTTATCTCGGGAAGTGGCGGTGATTCCTTCCCAGCTGTACAGTCTGATCCGGCCCCAACCTACTCGATGGTTTGTGGAGAATATTCTCCACTAGAGATCTACCTCCAGCGGGGCACCGCTTCAACGGGAACAAGTTCAAAGCTCTCGACTGGTCTCCCGACATGTGTGGTAGTGCAGTGCATATGAGTGCAAATTTTAAGGGGGCAGAATAGAAGATGGAAGTGCAAGGAAAAATAGCGCGCGGTCCGTGTCTCGTTTGTTAGGGTACTGCTTCGGCATTCGCCTGTTATTTATCGGAGGAACCGAGAAAAACTACCGATCAGACAACTGGCTCTAGAATTCTCCTCCAGACAGCGACTGAATTTGACTTAGATATTCAGCTAGCGTCAAAAATCTGCCTGCATCGGAACTCGAACCCTAAGACATCCAGTTCCGAGTCGTTGCAGAGACCGCGACAATGCTGTCTCTCATCTAATCTCAACAGGTTCAAAGTTTGTATTTTCGATCTGTGCGTGTGATGTGACCTTGAAAATTGTTGAAATATATGAAAAAGAGGCAGAGTCTACAGTAGTCAGTTTATTATACAACAGAAATACAGATTGGGTTTTCTTGCCCATACAAAATTCCGTGGTCCAAGAGAAGAGTCCAAAGTCGTAGCACTGTCACCAAATCTCCGGGAGATATACCAAATCCGGCGCCAGTCCGTTGCAGCACTTCGTCGAAGTAACAAGTCACTTTCACGCAGTCTAGTTGCTCGGCTCACTCCTCATCGCACTCTGCTCAACCCAGAGCCGGGCCGCCCGATATAAGGCTGCCGGCGCAGACTCGCGCTCCTGGCTCGCTGGTCCGCTGGCGCGGCTGTCACTTTGTTGCTTAGTTGCTTCGGAAAAGAGTAAGCGCCTGCCCGCGCGCGCGCGCCATTTTCGAAGGTGGCTGTGTACACAGCAATTGTGGTATCATTCTCAACAGCTGGAAAAGACTAGAGACTATAGTAAATGGGGGAGAATTAGAAATTGAGGGAGAGCTGGGTAAAAAGGTAGGTAAAGAGAAACGGAAAGGACAGAAAATGGAGCAGATAATTTTTGTAACAGAGCACGTAGAAAGAATTGGTGAGTGGTTTGATTCGATGAATTTTTCCTGAAAGACCAGTAAAAACTGTATTCATCGGATGGAAGAGAAGTATAAACTGCAGTTCTCTTGAACTTCAGAATCTCTTCTCACCCTTTTAGCGAAACCGAGAAAAACTCTATAGAGATTGGGATCGATGGCCCTGTGATATTGTTGCAGGCATATTTATTCTTTTTAAAAATAGACATTACAAATGTTAACTAATACATTATATATCATTGTTCAAATATGTATAATTTTTCGTTTTGATGGTTTAGTTGCAAAGTACAACAATCTGTAGTTGCATAGAAACACTTATACAGCAGTGAACGTTTACTTTGTATTTAAACTTGTACGTCGATTTTCATTGTTTAATGTCATCAGGCAACGTAATGTAAAGTAACGTATTCGTGTATATGTATATTCGTACGTGTAATTCTTGTAGCAGTGAGTTGCTGATTGACACCTGATCCCTACGACGTGTGCTATAAGTATAAATATTTGTATTGCATGGAAATACGTTCCCACCCTTATGTAATTCAGTCGTAAGAAAAACTACAAATTCGTAAATAATTAGGCAAAGCATTGGTAAGATTTCCATTTCAATTAAAATACGTTTTCCAGGAATCACACATATGGAATTTACTTATTATTTGTATAATTTTTCTACAATCTAAAAGTCTACGAACTATAGGATGTGCTTCTCCCGAATATTTTGTCACATCTTAAGCGAGAAAGTACTATCGCAAAATTCACGGATCGAGGTAAATGATGGCTGACAGAAATTGAAAGAATTTTGAATGAGTAACATAATATAGTGTTCAATTCATTTATATGGATAATCTATTTGAGGTTTTACTGGATTGTAACCCAAAAATTTTGTCACTTTAACTTCAGACAATTATATATTGCTCATTTTCAATGGCGCGTACCATTATCTGTTTGAATTAAAAGGTGCATTAAAACAGTTTTTCTTTCTTTGTTTGTAAATTGTTTATTGCGAAACCAATTTGAAATATCTGAAATCAAACTATTTCTTTATTTTTTGCAAAAAACGTTGATTAAATAAGCAAACAGGACTGTTCTTCGGTTTATAATGAACGAGGACACATCATTTATGTAAGAAAGAGGATGGGACTTGAATTCGAACCCAGTGGGGTCCCATGCTTAATTGCAAAGATGAGAAAATAATGTTCTTTCGTATCAGTACGGTTTTTCAACTCATTGCGACTGATGTTTAAGGCACGATATTGTCCAATTTAGGGCAACAAATTTCATTTAAAGGAAATTTTGAAAGCAAAGTGATATGGGCAATGACATGAAAAGCTTTTGAAAGATCTAAAAATATTTCAAAAGGTGCGTAATTTTGATCCACTGATAAATCAACATCTTTAAGAGAAGAAATATGGCCCAATCCGTAGAATTTGATTGAATTAATGTCGAGAATCTGTAAACCCTTCGTTTTCCCCGAGAAAAGTTTCCATTCATATAAATAAGTGTATCAAAAGTTTTGACAAAACTACAAGCGAGGAATTGACCGTTAATTTTGAGTTTCATGTTGCTGTCTTTAAAAAAGTGACTTAATTTCGATTGTTTTGCTGAGAGAGTATGCTCTACAAGTCTACATAAACCGTGCTAAGAATTCGGTGCTTGAGTGTTTGTGGAAACTTTCCATTCATATATACAAATGTCTCACTATTTTTTTCTACTCCCATTGTATAATGCCGTCATTTGTGATGGCTGCAGCCAGTTGCATAAGGATAATTTTTTTAATTGAATGCCTTATTGTACGTGGCGAGATAGTCATTTCGATACAGTTTTCATTATGATATAGGTTCATGACCAATCAAAGAGTAGTTTACAAACCAAGTATTGACACTTATTTAATAATTTAGAATCGTGTTAGCAAATGTTTCGTTCCATTGTGTACATTAAAATTGTATTTGATAATCTATTATGCTCGATAGTTTTAATTTATTATTATTATTATTATTATTATTATTATTATTATTAAATGCGTGGTATATTATTTAAAATAAAGTGGATGGTAGTTTCACTTTGATTCCTATTTGACTAGCGCAGTACTCCCTAACAGATGGACAGGTAACCACAGCTACGTGTGGCAGCATGCGAGGGTAGGATTTAGGTAGCTGTCCGCTAGATGACCTTGGCTGAATAAAGTGCCACGAAATTATTCATTGTAAAAGTTTAACTAACTATGTCGTAGAAAAAGTACCGTATGAAACTCCATGTAATGGGTATTAATACACTCGTGTGAAGTTTACGATACTCGCTAGTTCCTCGCTCATAACGTAATATCACACTCGTGAATTAATACCCATCATTACATCATCGTTTCATTATGTACTGTTTAAAAACTGACTAAATTGGATTTTTCCGATAGTTTCGAATTTCATTTTCGATGCCTTTTAATAAGTGGCTTAATTTTCACTGAGAGAAAATATGCTCTTCTTGAACCGCGGTGTGAATTCGGTGCATGTGTGGAAGTGGCAGCCCGAAGGGGTCGAAGGCGGCGCTCGTGCGTGGGGGTGGGGCGCGCGGCTGGCGGCCGAGAGGCTCCGAATCAATCACGCTCGCTGCCGGGCCCCGATATTAGTAACAATTTGTCCGGTGCGGGCGCCCGCGCTGCAGGCGGCCACTTGCTCAGCGCAGCGCCCACCGCCGGAAGACGGCCACGAGCTTCGCGAAGGCTCCGAGTTCCAACCTCTCACTTTCTCCCTACAGAGTAGAGAGCAAGTTATGTAATGTTATGCTGTGCGAACAAAACGGCGAATTTTCTGCTGAAAAACTCTTGTTACAGGGCCCTGGTGACGAAGAAGTGGATAAATCCAGTTGCTAAATTTAGAAAAAAATGCTCTATTACAGCAGAATCCATGTTTTGTGGGTCATTGATACCGAAAAATCGAATGACGGCAAAACGTCTGTTCGTCTGTTAACACCACTACGGTTAGCCGATCTTCTCCAAAATTGATATTCCCCAATTGATCTGGCTGATGTCACGGCCCCTGGATTTGAAACCGATATTTTAGTTTTGGGGGTTCTTTACATGAAACCCCTGAGGCTTTTTCAAAATTTTCAAAAAAATGGATCCATCGCTTTTTATTACATTTTGTTGATAGATAGTGTGAAGGACGTTTAAGAGAATGGTGCAGGTCTCATGTTCCTTAAAAATCCTGATTTGTTCGAAAATTGCAAAGGTTCAAAATTTTTTCGGCGTTTTTCTACAACTACAATTACGAAGGTAGGGATTTTCCCCTCAATGAGATCTGTTTCTTAAAGATAGATTTTGAGGTAAGGTCTCATACAATTTTACAAAAATCTGAGTACTTTTCGCGTAATTTTGCGTGAAAATACGGGAAAGAAAGTATGTGCTGTTTTAGAACCTAGTTTCTATCATACACAAAGGCTATCATTACACGTAGGCTAAATGCATCGAAGATAACTATTATTTCGCAGATCAATGTTTTGGACAAGTTCAGATTTTCAATAATCGAAAATTCTTTGGCCTTTCAATAGCTGTGTTCAATTGTTCTTTTTTAAGGATCAAGATCAATGATTACAAAATATTCTGCGTTTTTTAAATGACAATCATATTTTTCTACTGTGTGTTGCAGGGAGTATTTTCTTCCGCGATAGAGTGTCTTTGGTAATACATAATGTAGCCTAGTTATAATTAGTCCAGTTTTCTAAACATCCTAAAGAGTAGCGCAGTTAGATTCTCGGATGCCCCCCCCAATGAAGATAGTTGAAATGTGGACATTATCAGCATTAAGCGCGAGTTTAAGAGTTTTAAGTACAATTGGTATACGAATATGGCAGTTGCAATAGAGAAAAAAGCACGGTATGCTATTTGTTTTATACTTTGCCGATATCTGTTCGCGGGAGTTGTTATTGAGGGCCATTTACTTTGAGAGATCGGTGCAGTGCGATTTTGTTACTTGATATCAAAAAGTAATTAATTAACAAGCTGATTTAAATTTTTTTGTATGGAATACCTCTCCTAAAACTAGACTGCTTTGTTCACGTTGTCATAGCTTTCAAATCACCGTCTCCTCAGAGCGTCTTTCATAGTATCAAACTCATGGTAATTTAAAGTAGCAGAATCCGTGGAATGGATGTGTATAATCTGAAATGTGAGTTTCCAAGTAAACCAAGAAATAGAGTTGCGGTGCGGGGATGAGTGTCGTCGTGAAGACGGGCACCTCTTGACCTCTGCTGGTTGTAGCTCCTTCTCCAACATTGCGCTGCACACTTGAGGCATTGTTTCACCCCTTTCCCGATAGTATTCCAAAATCAGCCCTTTAGAGCATCGCTCCGGAGCGCGAAAAGGAGCTTATGGCCAGAGGCTTGAGAGGAGAATGCTGGGATGACCAGAGCGTTGCTCGTCAATGAATCTTTTGAATCTTTTTCTTCTTCTTGTTCTTCTCCTTCAGGCATATAGGCACTGCCTATTACGCCTCCGTTCCAATCTGGTCACCCCAGCTCTTCCTCTGGCGGTCAGAATTTCTTCGTCCTTGTGGGCGGTTTTGTAGAATTCTTTTCGGCAGGCGGTTGTCTTGCATCCTTTTCATGTGCTGCGTCCAGGAATTTCGGTAGTAATTAATTCCCTCTTGAATTTTCTTAATGTCTTAATTGTAGTTTGAACGGGCATTTAATTCATTATTTTGTATTTTGGGGTACGTCAATTGTTAAGGACATTACTCCTGTAAGTGTAGTTTATGCTACATTCCGGGGAGTTTAGAGGAGTTTCTCTTTCGCTGGAACGCACGAACTGCACGTCGGCTCGCGAGCTATCCCCCCCCCCAGGCTCATCCCACTCTCTGCGGGGCACCATCCCACCCAGGACAAGAGTAAGTTTCCGTGTGGTCTCCCGGTGGTAGTGCGGAACATGGAAGTAAGTGTGTGAATGGAGAGGAGGGTACAAGTATGAGTTACATATGAAATCAATGCCTAGGTCATCGTTTACAATACTTACCGGCTAGAGTCCACGCTTTCTACAGATACAGCCACTACGGAATCTACCAGGTTCATTCATTCAATCACCTGATGTGACCGGCGGACCTTAGTGTGTTCTTAGGATACCATACAAGCGCACTCACATACTTTTATCAGCTTTGACCAGTATTATCGGAAAGAACACCTGTTCACACCCAGGTAGTGCCAGCTGTGATGTGGAGGCTTGTAATGCATGGATCCTGGAGGCAGCAGCCCCACCCTGAGGCCGGCGAAGAGACAGGCACTTCCGAAACGGCGTTGTGCAATGTCAATGGCCACATGTTGCACATATCATGCTCCATTACCACCCGCAGGCCAGGTCAAATGGGATCAAGTTAGAATGATGACGCATGGCGGGTGGGAGCGCACACACTATCACTCACAAGGGATATCATTCATGTCCAAGTACTTGCTTAGGTGGCTCAGGGCATTAATTGATGTCTCTGTGGTGCCTGTGATCGGGACGTCCTAGAGTTCGAGTCTCGACAGTTGTAGGATTTTTGACACTAGCTACATAGCTTGGTTGAGTTCAGTTGCTGCCTGGGAGAGATTTCTAGCAGCCGGCTGCTCTGATCAGTAGTTTTCCTTGGTTTCTCTTAGAGTCACGTACCGCGTGCGATCTTTCCCTTCTCTTCCTTGCCCTTTCCTCTCCCATTACTTACACACACACACACACACACATACGTATATGCCGTACACTACCGAACATGTACGGAGGACAGTCGGGAGCTTAGAATTTGCCTCGTTCGAGCTGTGTCCCGGGGGTGGTGGATACCTGGTCGGGGAAAACCCCCACAAGCCAATGGATCTCGTCATCCAGTGGGGGAAGATCACTACCAACTTTCGCGAAAAATGAACTATACTCACGGGACTAATGACCCTAGCAGTTGACGCACCCGGGAACATTAATCAGTGTATTAATCTTTCATGCCCAAGTGGGATTCGGAACCGCAACCCGCCTGTCACTTCGGTAATTGCAGTCGTCATTTGTGGAAGTTACTAGTTCAGTGAAGTTCATCGCTTCAGTGATCGCGGTCGTCTGGAATACAAGTAGAGACGGTAATGTGAAAATATACAAGATAGAAAAGAGATATCCTCCTTGAGAAAAAAGGGAGAAGTGTCGAAAGTAGCTTCGTCGATATGCCGCGCCGCGCCCCGTCCTCCTTACCATCGTCAACCACTTCGGACTACGCCGCCGGCCACTGTGCCCGGTGAAGTGATGAGGCACGGCTTCGCGGAAGGGCCCACGTGGGCGCCTCTGGCAACGGTACCGCCACCCCTCCCCTCCCTCTTCCTTGCTCTCTCACCCGCCTATCCCAGATACCTTTAGCCAGGGCGTTAGCCTTCTCTGGAAGAGAATATATAAACGGCAATGTAGGTGTCAGCCCAATGAAATTAGACAAAAAATTGCCTTAACTTGGGAAAAAAATCCTTTGAACTGAGTTTTCGCTCCGTCTTTTGTCTTGTTTTGTAAAAGAGGTGAAATGTTCGGTTCAATATCACTTGCGCGTTCCAATATATTAGGGACGTCAGGAAAAATTATTGTTTGCATATATTCATCTTCATTTGCACTTTATCTTGAATAACCTTCACAAAATGGATTTAGATCTGCTGGGGAATCGAGAGTAAAAAGACGCCCCTTGCATTCTACCTCTAAGGTGGTGTGGAAATGAATGCGTTATCTTGTTAGAAATACTAAAAATCTTAACGCGTTCTTAAAAATTTATTTATGCGTTCGGTAGTTTAAAATGAAATGGCACGAAGTTACAATTTGGCAAGAAACAGCATCAATGAAAAATAAATAATTTTTGTGTAAACAATTATTTTGGGCTATTTTATATTAATACTAATCGTTGTCACCACCTTATCACTTGTTGATCGCTTTTACGCACCGAAATATGTTCCGCAGACGTAATGAGAACCAAGTTGTGACCTTGTTACTGAATAACAAAATTAATTATTAATACTAATATTTTTTTATTGATTGAACGTTATAAGTAGGATATATGTTATATCCGCCCTGTAAACGACTCTACCTTATGCACGAATTTGTATATGAACAAATATGCATAATTAGTTTTGTAGAAAATGTAATTTTGTAGATGTTTGATGAGAATCTACTTTGATGTACAAGGAATAGAAATTTAAGGAAAACGATTTTTTGTATACTTGGAATCTTAAATGTCTTAAAAACCATTAGTCATACAAAAAGATTAGAATCAATTTTCTGGAAAATTTTATTTAATTTAAATATTTTAAGGAAATCATTCAAAATAACTGCATAGTAGAAAGTAAGTTTGCGAACAATTTTTCAAGACTTTTCACCAATAATATTTGAAACGCATGAGATACCGTTCCGAACTTTTCGCCTCTTTTGCAAAATATCTGCTGTACTTCAAATATAATTTACTCATTTAAAATACACTGGTATGAATCGTTCTCATACAAACCTGCACGACTTACCAGGAGAACAATTAAAATGACTTCAAATAGAAGGTCTAAGTGAAGACGTTTGGTAACGCGATGAAACACAATATCGATATAATAGGGTCAAAAACACACATATTTTAATGTTGTGACTCTATTGCTACACTTTCCTCTCCTTTTAGTCCTCGTATTTGTAGATACCAAAAGTAAGATTCATACTTCTTGCCTGATCAAATTGTCACATATCAAACTTTTAAAACGTTTTTAATTGTGACTGCCTGTAGCCGTTGAATTGTGGTCAATCTAGCCTTCTGCTAGCAACAGAATCTAATATTAACTTGTAATTTAATTTACTTCGAATCCACTTTCGGCGCCTCATTAGTTTGCCGTAGTCTACAATTATAAGTGATCATACATTTTTTCTAGTAGTGTATGTGGTCATCAATATATTGTAATACACTGGGCCTTGACATTTTGAGTGGAGATGTCCGCACTCACTTGCTCTTCAAGGTTCCTGTTTCCCAGAAGATGAAAGTCTTCTACTGTTCGAAGAGCCAACTTGAAATCCGGGTTCTTCCTGTCCTTCAAAATCTCTACCCATATCCAGCATCTAGTCATGCATTCCTCTGCAAAATTCCATTGTATTTGTGAATTATTGTTTTATAACATATTCGTGAATTTCATATTCTCGACTCCTCTTACGTTTCTATTATCAGAAAGTCGCAACTTGCCTCTAACATTTTGACAAAATTGAGGCGCTTAGAATAATAACGGCAAATCGTAACTGAAGTTCGCTTCGAGAAAAATAATTTTTCTGTTTTTGTTCACGTTCACTTTCTTTCCGGACATATTTTTGAAGATGTTATTTGAAGGTTTTGCCATATCCCGTTTCATTTGATATTTCAGCATATGACAAGTATATGGTAGCAGTTTACAATCAGACTTCTAACTGAAACTGCGAGGTCAGTGGAATCTGCCGTTATTATCCTGAGCGCCTCAATTCATTAATTCGCCTCTTGATATCGATATACACTGTTAACACTATAACCCATAACCAAACACTCCAAAAGATGGCCTACCACTGCAACTGTAATTGTCACGCAACTAAAGTAAGAACTTGATTAGTGCAGATACAACATGGCACCGTCGATAGGTGATAGTAGACAACAAATGAGTTTTGCTGGGAATGAATCATAACACTGTTTTCAGAATGAACAATTTATGTTTTAAGCGCATTTTCGTGCGGTTCCAAACGTTCGAGGTCACCCACATCTCTTGTAAGTAGTATAAGAGAAATAAACATTCATTAAGTGTCAGGTTAGCTTTGCTTCAGAACAGGGTTCCAAACAGTAATTGGCAGCTTCAATTTTAGTACCAGTGACTTCAGAATCTCATTTATCTGCCTCCTAAGTCAAAGTAACATTTAAAATAAATAAATAAAACATCAACCAAAAGATGAGTCAGAATTTAAATATAATGAAATGTTATACATTAGATGATATTTATTTATAAAATTAAACAGAGATTGGAAATGGGGTTGCCCTAATCATTATACATTTTACATTTGATTCATTTACAAAATCGTGCTCCTTAGAGTTATTCGGTATCCGTCCCGGTTACTATCCCACGCACATTCTTCGCCTCCATTGGTGTTTCCGAGCGTGTCAACTTCTAATACCATTATTACCGTGAGTGTAGTGCATGTTTTTTCATGAGAGGTGGCGGTGATCTTCCCCCGTTAGATAGCGAGATCCGGCGACAACCTATGTACACGCTTTACGTACGTACGTACTTACTTTAAGTGGTTTTCCCCAACCAGGTATCTCGTACCAGCGGGGCACCACCTCATCCTGAACAAGCTCTAAGCTCCCGACTGGTCTCTCGACATGTATGATAGTGCAGTGTATGTGAGTGTAAGTGTGTGTAAGTAACGATGATAAGGCAAGGAAAAGGAAGGAAAGATCGCGTACGGTCAATAGCGCTATTGTTAGGTTACTGCTCTGGCATTTGCCTGGTGTAGGTCAAATAAACCACGGAAAATTACCGACCAGAGTTTCTGGCCGCTAGAATTCTCCTCCAGACAGCGGCTGAATTCGACCTACTAGCTCTGTATCTAGAGTTGAAAATCCTGCCACCGTCGGGGCTCGGATTGTAGGACCTCCCGGTCAGAGGCGCTGCAGTTCTTGGGCTCGAGTGTTCTCCGCATCAACAGTTCACTTGGGTGCTTCCTGGGCCGGTGCGCCGTCCGTTGCTCTGCCGCCTGCGCCGCCGGCGTCGGCGTCGCCCGCGGTGCCGGCGCCTTTGAGCCGCGGCGTCGCGTCCTCTTTAACCCACAAAGGCGCTCCGATGCGGCCCCGCCCCGTCCCTCCCAACCCCTCCCAAACCCATCTCCCATCCCCCTCGCCCCTCGCCGCCCCGCGCCATCCACCTCGCGCCGTCCCATGCTGCCCCATTCCACCCCGCCACACTCCTCCCTGCCCCTCCTCGCACCGCTCGACCCCACCCCGCTCCGCCTCACCCCGCTCCTCCCCGCCCCGTATCTACTCGCCCCACTTCGCCCCGCCCCGCTCCATCCCGCCCCTCTCCACCCCGCCCCGCTCCGCTCCTCTTCGCTCCGCCCCGCTCCGCCCTGCCCCGCCCCGCCCCGCTCTGTCCTGCCCCGTTCTGCCCCTCCCCGCTCTGCCCCACCTCGCTCCCCTCCGCCCCGCTCTCCTCTTCCTCGATTCACCCCGCCCCGCTCCGCCCCACCCCGCTCCTCTCCGAGGAGACAAGGCGGCTCGGCACAGCACGCATAGTCCGTGCGCGACCCGCGCGGCTCACATCAGATAAGCGCCGGTATTACGTCCATTAGTTCCTCTTTGAAACGTCCGTTGCAAATAATACGTCATTGTCCGCGTTGTGTGCGCAGGCGTTGGGCGCGCGGGCCCGTCTGGCCGGCGCATCGCCCCCGCGCCCACGCCGCCCCGCCCCTCCCCGCCTCACCCCGCCCCGCCACAGACGCAAGTACGTCTCAACAAAGGAGCGATGCAGTTGTTGGCTTTGCACTCTATAGATACAGTGTGATCGATTGTCCTTTGTTTATTAAAAAAATTAAAAAGAAAGAAAGAAAAACTCTTGATGAGACGTGGATAATCAGATGCTTATCTGACGAAGGAAGTCAGAGTGAAGTGGTGTGGCCACGATCTTTATTGTTACATTATTTGCGACTTCAACTACATTTTGTGACTTGTTAATATTTCTTTCGTAATGTTGCAAGTGCATAGAATGTTTAGCCGCTTGTGTACAAAGGATGTCCAAATGGCTGATGATCAAAAGCTGTGTCGTGAGTGAGAGAAGAGAATTTGTAAATGTAGAGTTTATTATTGAACTTTTCTTTGACTCATAAGGATTCATGGTAGTTTAGATATTTGAGAATAGTACAGAATATTTTTATAGGTGAAACTCATGTGCTTTAAACGTGACGCGTATGTGCCGCGAATGTGAAATTTGATCTGAGGGTTTCAATCGAGTCATATATCGAGTGATACGGGAACGGAAGTAACAGTCTGCTGACAAGTTCTCTTCAGAGCACTAATGTCTTAAGAAATGAAAGTAAGGAAGATAATATTAAGTGAAAGAAAGGAAGATAATATTAAGTGAAAGAAAGAAAAAATTCAAACAATTCAAAAATTTACTGATCAGAATTCGTACAACTGTTTTTAAATTGTATGAATGCGAAAAGTCACTTCAGGAAACACTTGAAACGAAGGTACAAAGAGACGTAGGTAGGCTAACTCCAAAAGTTGTCGTTGTGGGTGACCTCAACCCGGTGACGGGACGGCAAAAGGTAGGTTTTCAAGACTGTCTCACGTGTAAATTTGAAAAGATCTTATCTTTTGTCGGAACGTCGAAATTTTGAAAAGAATTTATTCTGCAATACTTGAAGGCTTGATATTTAATGTAACTAAACATTTGAGACTGAATGCAACTTTTTATTCTTGTAAATCATATCTTAGTACATATTCTAAACAACTGATCATCCAATTCTGATTCATTTTCAGGAGGTCGCGAATACGAATATGTATTCTCTAGCGTGTTTACTTGGTTTCTTAGTGGGCGTAACTGATAGTGGTAATTGTTCTCATGACTTTCCTTTTGATTCTGAACACTATTAATTCTGTTGCCATATTGTGAAGAATTGATCTGCTATGTGAATTTTATCATCTTCTTTGTGATTGGTAAGCACCTTTTGTTGTTAAGTACGACTCCGAAGCAGCAGCGTCGTTTCCCATTCTTCTTGTCTTCAAGACTCAGTTGTACGTTATCTACGAATGCAAATAAGGAGGCGTTTCTGGAAATTCGGCAGTTTTCTTGGACCGTATTCATATAATACCGAACCCTTGCACTCCGTTTCTTCGTAACTAGACGTTTCGTGTCAAACCGCAACCGAGACATAATTCATGGTTATGTTCCTTCTTAACAAGGCACCATACGTTCCCCATGATCTGTTCCGGCGCATGAATTTTTGTGGCTGCTCGTTGGTCGGACAGCATGCAGTGTGTGGTGAGTTACGATGCGTCATTGTTGTACATAAATTCGCGGGCTTACAAGACTGTGGGCTAGCAAAATGGCCTGACATGCGCAGAAGTCCTTAAGTTTGTGAAGGAACATAATAAATATACAATGATACTGTGGTAAAACGGTATCGAGGAATGTGATGCGTATAAACTATTTCTGAGTATAAATGCATATTGCTTTTCATACTGTACCTAACGCGTGTCTGCATTTACGGTTCTCACTGAGGAGATCTGTTTCAAAGTGTTTTATTAGGATTACTCGCTAAAAACTATTTGCAGGCAACATTGAAACAAAATTTTACTTTTGGATATAACATTAAAACATTGAAAAGTAGAAATTTGAAGAACGTTGCCAACATTCTGTCGAAGAATTTAAGGAATAATATGATACAAATGCTTACCTAAACGAAATAAAATAATGCTGTCATTTGTGTAATAAGTGAATCCAAGCGGGAAACTGAGTTGGAATCCTCTTAGAGATATGTTTCAATACGAATCAAGAAATTTATTAACATATATTTAAAAAAATATTGTTCATTGTAGTATTTAATGGAGAACCCTTTGCCGGGAGCTTGGATCATGAGTGAAAGTGCGCGTTGCCCGTGTAGACTGGGATTCTGATAGCTGGTAAGCCATGAACATTTTCACTAGGTGTTCATTGGCGTAGTGATCTTCTCACTTCACCGTGCATCTCAATCCAACACTAACTACATCATACTCACGACAGCAATATAAAAAATGTATAGGAAAGTGTTTCAGTCAACTCGGAGGCAAGAGACGTAGGATATACGGGTCGCATCCGTCATCCATCCATTCATCCCAACTCCTCTCCCCTCCCGACTCGTAACAGCTGAGATGGTCCTGCGAGGTAGACTTCCGCCGCCGGAGTCATTTTGTACTTGGCTGTCCGGGACAGGCCGAGTCACGGTCGATCGAGCTAACGTTTCAGCCATCACGCCGTGTCTTTCTGAGCAATCCAGTTCAGAATAGCGCTCTGTACTGCTCAAAAGAAAGCCACAATATGACGGTCAATGCGTCAGCTCGACCGACTGCGATGCGGCACGTACCGGACACCCGAGTACCAAAAGTACGAGGTACCCTAATGAATGAAAGAAATAGAAGTACGTCTAACCATCCGGAAGGTGGATCCATGATCTTCTTTCACAGTCGGGTAACGAGGAGAATGTTACCACCCACCCTGAAAGAAAAAAGGGCTTAAAGAAGGTGATTTGAAGATGGAAGCACTGCCGGTGAGGGAAGTTTCTGAAAATTTGCGAAGGTTTAACCACATGAAGGGCGACCAAAAAGTAATAAAAATGTATTAGCCTAAACACTTTTATTACACACATATGTGTATACAGGATGTGTGTTTAAGGATAATAATGGAAAATAAATCTTTTCGATGAAATGCAGCTTGTTTTCCTTCGAGCATCTTCCCCTTACATACTTTTTTTAATTCAGACCTACTTATGTAGAATCAATTAAAATGAGACACGTTTTTGATATTGGAAGAACATAATGTAGACCAATAAACACATTTCCTTGTGTTTAAAATTTAACAGAATTTGGAATGTTCCTCTTGAATCAAACTTTTGAAGACATTTTAACAGAAAACAGAATCGTGACGGGTTTATGTGTTTATTTGTTTCCCATTTTCGTCAAATGATAATACCACTTATGCCTCATATTCACTATCTTTCTGTGAAATTCATGCTTAAGACACGTACATTAATTTAATACTCGATTAAAATTGAGCTCTTCATTGTACAAAATCCTCGAGTGCAAAGAGCTCTTCATTACCTCTAAACCGCAAGCCCCTTGCGCTTTAACATATTTATTTACCATTTGTTCAATCCATTGCTTTTGAAGATATTTGCTTGTAATATTATCTGAAATGATTTTAATGTCTTCAGCAGAGCATCCTAGATTAAAGTTTTTAAAACGATTCGCCTTTGGTAAATCCTAAAATCCTGTACTAATAGTCTAATATAAGTATTTAAGTTTTCGATTTTTATTTCGTTTCTAATTTGCCTATTTGACACGTACCATAGGCCTTAAAAATTTATTTTGTACTATTTGAATTTTTTCTTCGTTACTTTTGGAAGTCCCACCCAGACAGGGCATGCGTAAGTAAGAGATGACCTAATGATTGATTTGAATAAAGTTATTCCACATTGTATGCTCAGTCTAGAGTCGCAGCGTCGTCGCAACGCGTCGACCTCCGGTGACATCAACGCGCGGTGGACGACGAGCGCGGGCCAGAGCTGGCGTGGCGGGGAGGCTGGGGGACGGGGGCCGTGCGCGAAGTGCGGCCCGCGCCGTTCCTTTGTTTCGTGCGCGTCCACTTGCTTCTTTTGCGCGCGCGCGCGCGCGCCCGCCGCCTATTTATTTAATAAGTGTTTGTTTCTATTATTAAGCAGGCCGGCGCCGGGGTTGGGGGATCTCATTAATTTTGGCTGCTTGATGCAGCAGCCACAGTAGTACGAGATGAAACCGCTCCGTCGACTGCTCGGTCTCCTCTCGCTCTTTTTCTCTTCTCGTCTTCTTCTGCTGCTGCTGCTTCTCCGCCGCCGCGGCCGCCGGCTGCCGGTCCCGGCCTGGGGCTCCCGCACGACCCCGCGTCGCTGCCTCAACCAAGTCAGCTGTAAATCAATCCGCCATCTTGGCTCTTCGTCGTTTTGTTTGGATCCGCGGCCTCGCCGAGTCGTCTTGCTGTCCAGTGAGCTGCGGGCATCATCTCCACTTCTGTTACCCCTTCCCCGCCGCCGCCACCGCCGCCGCCTTCGCCGCCGGCGCGGCCGCTCTCGCCCTGCCCCCGCCCCCTCCGCGGACCACTGCGAGTTTTTCGTCTGACCTTTGAGACAGTCTCCGGCCGGGGAAGATTTCTCTTTGAAATGAAGAACATTAGGCGAGTAAAAAGATAAGACGGAACCCAACGCGGAGAACGGGCTGCGGTCGGAGACTGCGACAAGAAGGATGTCTAGAGCGTCGTATTTGTACGCAGAGCTTGAATGCTGGGCGGAGAAGTATTTTGGAACAAATTCAAAATTAATGCTCTAACTGTATCTTTAAAACGAATCGAATCTCTGAACCGTTGTTGTGGTGTGTAACGTATAATACGGCCCCATTCATCCCAGGGTCGAGTTTCAGGTGTTTTCTTCGCGTCCTGTGGAGGCGTGTCGGGCGTCGCGGCCGCTCGCACTGCTAACCGCACGCCCGTGCTACGCCGTGTAACGTTTCACAGTTCAGCACTTAACAATCAGAATACTTTCAAACAACATCACGAAGATTCTTTCAAAATGTTTATTACAATGCACTTAACATTCCATTACTTTCAGGATCTTGTTTTATTATTCTAAATTTCGCATTTCACATTTTTTTTACAAATTACGGACTTACACGACAAATTTTCTGTCTGGTCATCATCAACAATCAAAATTGCTATCGTAATAAACATGTGACGAACAACATTGCATCTGAAACGTTACAGCCGCCAGGCATCTGTCCACTTTCTCCGCGCTAGTAATGCGACATTGATAACAAAATATCGATATTTGAAATTAAAACACTGATGTTGAAATGTCATCTCAGTCACTTGAATTTCAATAAATGTATGCTAACTGGTAATTCAATATGTTTTCCTAATGAATTAACGTATGAAAGGAACAATAAAACATTATAGCGATTTGGAATACGTGATTATTTTAACAAAATTTAACAAATTTTAATAAAATATTTTATTATATAGGAGCGAATATTTTGTCAACAAATCTCGAAAAAAACCTCTCTTTTCTGTATTCAAAATTCGACTAGACTATGGTTTAGGATAGAGACCACAGAATTATGAAAACGTGCACAAAATTCACTTCTCCCCATAGCTCGTCACACGCAGTTTTTAACTGTTTTCGACGTAAATAAATAAATAAAATAAGGACAATGCACCGAAGAGGACAGTACACAATCACATGAAATGGGATTATTACAAGAAGCAAAGAGGAGATCGTAGAGGTCGGTCGTGCGTATGGAGATCGTAGGAAGTTGCCGTAAAGGACGGTTACCCGTCGCGGAAAATGAGTTTCTTGAATAATGTTCTGATAGAAGCACTAATTGACGTGAACGAGAGGAAGAGAAGGAAAATCCGGACGTTCTAAATTAGCTCGGGCAAAGAAATTGGAACTTAAAAGAAAACTTGAGTGTGTAACAAAAACCTGGTGTGGTGTAAGAAAGATAGAAGTGTTCGCGAGATCAATTTGTTTCCCAGCATGCTGTGCGGACTTCAGAAATTTTGCAAAAGAAAAGGAATTTCAAAACTTGGTTCGAGGCCAAGATTGTACTAAGATTTAAATTAATAATAGAATCATTTAGTAAACGGCGGTTAAATGGGTTTCAAATTGAGTAATAATGCACAGATATGAGAAAGAAAATGATGAAAGGTTATTATATGTAAATATAGTGTGAATGTGATTGTTAATTTTTCATTTTTCAATAGTTTTAGTAAATGTTTATCCGTAAGAGTGTCAATGACAACATGAAAACATTAATCGAATGTGACATTGCCAGAGAAAGACATTTCAGATAATAATAATTAACGTAGGGCATATTTGCGGGTCATATTTGCGTTCTTTATACAATAATTATAGATGTATCTAAACTAAATAATGAAACATGTGGTTCCTGTGAGTCCTCTATCACTTTCAGCAGTTGTGCGTCATCCATCGTTATTTCTAAACACAGTGACAACCACACCAAAGGTCGGGGATACCCTTTCCCTTCATGCCTTCCGAATTCCAAGAACACATGCCTTCCGGATTCTAAAACAATTGAAATCAAACATGCGCAGTTGTTCGTTATCACTTGCAACGTATCACATGTACCACGTAGCATTTGAGATTATAACTTGCTAATCGTTCTTTTTGCGCTAATTTCGATAGTCTTTTTTTTTAAATTTTGAAGTGTCTCCAGTAAAAAATATTACTTCAACGTATATAGTAGACTATCCTGGGATAATTACTTATAATTACGGAAACGTTTTATATTGTCAAAAAATTGTAAATTTAGAAAATTAGTTGATTGTATCAATGTTCAAAAATAAAGATTGTTATTGTCATTTCTATTCAAGCTTAGTTTTTTCTAATAAAAATGACGTTAGATGCTAATGTTTAATTTTATGTGCATATTTTCACACTTTACTTTCATATTTTAAACATTTTCAATGCATATTTCGGCCTTTTTAATTTTAATATAGTCTGGTTTGCGATCATCACACTCCTCTTCCGAAACGACAGTCATTAAACCGCCTATTTAATGAGGAAGTTCCACCCGCATCAGGGTTGCCAGATCCAATAGCGTGAATAATAGAATGCGGGAAATAAAATTATGGTACAATGTGGTATTATTGAAATGTACAAAATTATGGTATAAATTATGGTACATTTTGTAGTTGTATACGCTTTTATATGACTTTATTAATTTGTCACTATAAAACTTAACACTATATCATCAACAGTGTATTCGGCAACTAAATCCAAGATCACATCCATCTGTGACGTTGGTGGAAAACTGGAACACGTGTATGTTGTTTGAATTTTCGAACATGCTTTCGAGTTTTCCACCAATGTTACAGACGGCTGTAATATTTAGTTTCCGAATACGCCATACGTATATTATCAGAAAAATAAAATATCCCTAATCCCTGTAGTGTTGAAAACAGAATCAGTTATTGTGTGTTCTTATAAGTGTTTTCATACACCGCAACATATGTACTCTTTCCATCTCGGGAGCGTTTGCTTTGTTGTGTTATTTTTGAAATAACACATGTTTAATTTATTTGAAGTTCAAGACATAATGTCCAATCTTTCTTTTAGCACAATATCAATAACACTTCACTCATTTTTTGGTATTAAAAAATATGGTAAAATTATGGTATATTTATTTTTAGGGTGTAAATTATGGTACGATTCCATAATCATGGTGCGATAATTAATCCATTCATAATTCATTATTCCGTCCATAATTAATTCCATAATTATGGTGCTATTCCATAATCATGAGTAATACTTCACTTATTTTGATTATTAAAAATATGGTACAATTATGGTATTATGCGACATTTATTTTTAGGGTGTAAATTGTGGTACGATTCCATAATCCTGGTGCGATCTGGAAACCCTGACCCACAGCGCTCGTGTCCCGTGCGGCCAAGGCGACGGGCCGTTGCCTCTGCCTGAGCGAGCGCCCTCTCGCGGCCGCTCCGCGCAGACGTAGGAGGCGCCTTATCTGCGCTGCAACCGCGGGGAGCCGCAGATTGGTTGACGCCCCACAAACGACCAGACGTCTTATTCCCACAGGCGCTCTCCGCCTCCTCGAGTTATTACTGTCACCGCTGCAGATCTACACGGCGCAGAAAAACTGACAGAAAGAGATGATCCTATTTAAATGCTACCTGGCGTCTTTTTGCATTTTGACGCTTAATATCCGCCAACTTCTCCCGGCTGCTACTGTGCCGAAGATGAAGGTATCTAGATTTTGTTCTTATTTACCCTTCCTCCATCCGCGGTGGTGTTTCTCGAAACGGCGAAAAGTGCATTCTGATTTCACGCTCCGACCGGCTGATATACAGGCTTTTGATAACCCACGGTGAAACTTAATTAGACGACGATAGAGCCCGGTCAGGGTGTCTGTTTCGTATTTGCAGCGGGCTGCGTTTCTCTTTTTGTTGGTTCGCGAAGGAAACCCTGCCAGGCCAATAATTCAAAGCTCGCGCAGCATCACGGAGCGCGCTGCCGCCCACCGCCACTGCCGTCGCCATTACTGCCATTTCCGCCAGCGCCCACCGGCTATCGCCCATTGACAACACCCACCGCCCACCTACCGTCACCCATGCCAGCGCACCCGTTTGTCATCGGTCGTAGCCCATCGCAACGCTACTTGCTATCTCGGCCCTGCCCACCTATTGTTGTTCATCTGCCATTGGTGACTTGCCAGGGGTTCACTTGTCAAACGTTCCTGTGCTTGCCTTCGTTCTCGCACTCGCGGCTGCTCCCCTTGCCACTTCCTCCGTCTTCCAACATCGCGCATGCCTGGAGGTGAATTCCAGCGGCCGGCTGCTCTGATCCGTAGATTTTCGTGAGTTCTTCGATCAGCACTAGGCAAATGCAGGAATAGTACCCCAAAAATGGGCCACGGATCGTGTTCGTTCTTGCTTTCCTCTTCCTTGTACTATCATCACCTCCTCTTACATACACTTACTCATGCAAGTACGACATTATGTCAAATAACCAGTCGGGAGCTTACAGCTTGTCCCGGTTGGTGCGGTGTCTCGCGAGTATGTACCTGATAAGGGAAAACTTCACAAGCCGACGTACTGATCGGTGGCGATCTCTCCATCCAGCTGGGGAAGCTTACCGCCGCCTCCTACGATAAAACATGCACTACATTCACGGGCAGCAGTTGACGCGCGCGGAAATCAATCAATCAACATCGCTCACCATTGCTTATCGACCAACACTCGTTTCCATCTTCTGCGTGCAATCGCCCATCCACCATCGCATACGAGCACATGTCTGCACGCACTGCAGCCTGCCACCGTTAAATAGTGCATACTTGCCATTACTCGCCAGCTCTTGTCCATTGCCATCCCCGTCGTCCTCAGCCGAGCTAACTGTCCCCCGCCATCTCTCGCCGCCTCGACCTCATCCGCCGAGCCATCGCCACTTCCTGATCGCCCGCCCGCCCTCTCGCTCACCTGCCCAGTGCCCCGCCTACCCACCTACCCGTCCGCACGCCCGCCCGCCCGCCCGCCCAGTGCACACACACACACACACACACACACACCCGCCCGCCCGCCCGCCCGCCCGCCCAGTGCACGCCCGCCCGCCCGCCCAGTGCACGCCCGCCCGCCCGCCCAGTGCACGCCCGCCCGCCCGCCCGCCCAGTGCCCGCCCGCCCGCCCGCCCAGTGCCCGCCCGCCCGCCCGCCCAGTGCCCGCCCGCCCGCCCAGTGCCCGCCCGCCCGCCCAGTGCCCGCTCCCCCCGGCCACCCAGTGCCCGCTCCCCCCGGCCACCCAGTGCCCGATCCCCCCGGCCACCCAGTGCCCGATCCCCCGCCTGCCCAGTACCCGCTCCCCCACCCTCCGGTGCCCACTCGCCCGCCCAGAGCCCGTTCACCCGCCCAGCGCCCGATCGCCCGCCTGCCCGCCACTCGTGCTCGTCGTTTTCTGCCACCGCAGGTTCGCGCTGCGCCGCTCACTTTTGTTTCTCCAGCTGCGCGTGGCCGCCCGCCAACCGATGTATCAGCGTGTTTTAGTGCAATTTAATCACAGTCGCCGCTGCCATTCATTCGCTCGCCCTTATTTACAGCCCGGCTGCCGCTCTCCCGGTCTGAAAGGCGCAGACGGTGCTGTGCTGCGATTGGAGACCGCAGAAGACTCGCTGATGCAAATACGCAAATTGATGGAGACGGAATTGTACACGATAGTAATGATGTTGGTGATACTAGAGCTGGAATCTTGGCTGTCCCGGTTCAAGGCTGTGTAGCCGATGTTTCGACAAACTTTTTTGAGGTCTTTATCGTCAACTCAAGACTTCACTTGACATACTAGAGTTGAGTTTGAAAACGGTCATGTTGAAGGCTGATGATGTAGGAACGGCGGTTATATGAATTTGATGGCGATGTTAATTGGATGGGTGCTTACGAGCTCGGCTGAAGCACTGGCTGCGGCAGGGCGGCGCGGTGGGAGTGCTAGCGTCCGAGCGCCTTATCCGGCCGCTGTACAGGATAAACGATGAGCGTAGTCGCCGTCGGCACTGCCTGCCGGGCTACACGCCCGGTGGCCACCCCGCCCCGCCTCCCCCCGCCCGCAGCCCCGCTCTCGCCGCCACGCCGAGTGAGTTCGCACATTCCGCGCATGTGACAGCTTTCTAATGGTAGCGCTCTCCGAGCACTATGTTGAAAGTCAGCTTCTCCAACGAAGATAAATTTATGCACTCCACTGTAAATATTTCTATAAGGCTGAGTATGAAATATTGAATTACCCAGGAACAAAGGCACTTCTACATTAATGATAGGATTGTACTCCTGGCAGCGGCCATGAAATTTAATGAAGTAATGGCGCGCTTGACACTTGTAAAAATCTCCATCGCTCGGCGGTTGGGCGGGACCCGATTTTCGGAGGCCCGCGCGGACACGCGGCAGTGGGCGAGGGGGTATGGCGAAGGCACTGGGGATGACAAGGCGGTGACAGCGGAAGCAGTGTTGTAGCTGTGATGGTAGCGTACCGACGAAATGTGTGTTGGTGCATAGGTCCCCGAAGTGAACGTGTTGAATTGATTAAGATCCATGTGTCACACGCTCATGGGATCGCAATCGCTCACCTCTTCTTAGCAGCCAGCATTGACATGCTGGGATACACTATTTCTCGATGTGTGCTCTTGGCGTCCGAATGACGCCACGTCGAAGGCTGTTGGTGAGGCAGCGAAATAAAACTTCAAATGATGTGCTGGAAGAGCTATGATGTCGAGTGTGATACATAAATTCTGCAAATAGTTCTCTCGATGATCTCTGTATTGGGCGTGGGGAGAAACCGTTTGGCATTCATTTCTTTAGCAAATTAGTGTTTGATTACTTTCAACACCATTTTTAAGCGGGAGCATGTATGCGCTCTTTGAAACGACTGACTGTCGGCTCTCGTACCAACTGTTTAGAGTTTGAATTCACTTTCGCGGCACGTTAATACACGGACGCTCCTGCTTGCTTCCATATGCGAGAACACAAATGCTTTGACATCACTATCGTGGCGTTTTGAATTTTGCAATAATGCTAGTGTGCGTTAAAACGGAAACCTCCAAACTTTTTGATAAATACAGCGACTCGCCCTGTGACGAGTAGGCGCTGCCATCTTGCGGTGGTGTTTGAAAGCAATTAACCAACAGCTGGAGATATGGAGCCAAAGAGCTTATCCCCCCCCGTGTGCCGACAGCTGTGTTGCCGAAGTTTCGTCTATCTTGACGTGGTCTTCCTCAGGGCTGGTCTGTGCCGGATTGGTTGGTGCTGGGTTAAGACCGAGCGTGATTGGTTGAACTAGCCGGCCAACCAGGGGCCGATCGTCAGCCACGGAATGGTGGGCGGAATCGGACGGCACGGCGCGGTGCGGCTTGTGATCGAACGATAAGGAATTGTCCGGAGTTGCTCGGCAAGGTCGGCAAAAAAAAGAAAAAGAAGAAAACACGTACAATAAAAATAACTTTTTAGAAACTTCATAACAATTGTATAAAACTAGCCAATGCCCAAAGCAGCAGTTGCAGTAGTTTATTAGTTTTTAAGATTGTTATAACTTGTATTTTAAGACAGTTAATATAAGCCTAATCGACTGCAGCAAAAATGTATCCCCTGAACATAAATAAACTCCTGCCTCTCCAGGGTAACTGGAGGGGAGGAATATATTAAAAAAATGTCGGCAAGGTGCAATCCGTGATTAGACGGCAACGACGCTGTTGATGTTCATATTTTTGAAGTAGTTTGGAAGTTAATATTTGCCGCAAAGTCTTGAATATTGAATGATTTAAATTTGACCGGTTATACAGCAACGAAATGGTCATTCAAACGTTGATTGAATGCTGATTTATAAATGAAATTGTGACTGAATTATGGCTTGTTGCACACGACAGGAGACTGAGGGTGATCACAATTATGTGTGGACTATTACTATACTAATCACTATACTAATTTTACTGCTATTCTAATCATTTGTAACTTGGTTTAGAAATTCTGTAATACTACTATAATCATGCTCTCCTTCATTTAAGGACGATGCTGTAGATGATCTTTTAAAGGCCTTGGTGAATAACTATTGTGATACTTCATGGCTAGGTCGAAGACCTTTGCCATATCTTTGTAAAGCCTAGACCTCCACGACCTATCTTTGCAAAGCCTAGATCTTTCGTAGCAAAAGTTTGATTACAATGTTCTTTTTCCCCAAAAAATTAACGTCTTATGCTTTTTGGTGTTTTGCAATATGTCCCTTTTTCCTTGAGAAATCTACATTGCTGTGAGCTTCTGTGTCGGCTTGGCCAGGTGGACGAGACTAGATTGTACATTGTCTTCAGTTACTTCAGGTAGAGTATTGTTATGGACGAGATATTGATTTACGAAGTGAGAAAACCATGTAGCTGCATAACCGTGAAAGAAATAAAAAAAAGAATGAGACACCAAACACTTTCCAGTTTATACTGAAAACGCACATAATGCATTTTAACATCAAGTAAAATCTGACAGTTTATAAACGGAGTGTTCAGTTACGAATACACTGAGGCAGTTATGTGCTGATTTAGATGAAATATTTGGTTCAAAATTCTGATAAAATGCTTAGTTTGAGATTGCTTCCGTACACAATAAGACAAGATAAATTTAACTGCATAGTAAGTGTGAGAAATAATGTTTTTGTATTGTTTGCGAAGTTTGTGAGTAATTTTCGATGGAAATAAGAGGTTTCGTATGTTCATGGCCCTTCCCGCTTTATTTCATTCAACCTACCTTAAGGAACTTTTCCCATCCTCGGTACATGAAAATCAAGATACAATCGCAATAACTTAGAAACATGAATATAGAACGAGATTCTGGAGGTGAGTGAGTTACAAGAAACGGATGCGCAGGTTTTGAGAAGGGGTGATCCCAAACACTTGTCCCTTCTCTCCTCTCTCCTCTCTCTCTCTCTCTCTCTCTGACCCTATTCTCTTTCTTTATCTTTCACTCTTTGTACTTTCTCATTTACGTAAAATAGAAAGAGTTATGTAAAGCTGAAAAAGAAATTGACGCCAAGATTTCCAGTCAGCTAAAGTAAATAAAATAAAAAAGACCTTGGGCAACCTTCAGTGTGTCAGTGTTCATCTTTTTTAGATGATCCCGCCAGTTTTTGTAGAATTTTAGTTTGTCTTGTTTGTTGTCTATATCAAATTATTTCATATACCTTCATTTCTCAATTCGTCCATTAGTTTACAGCCCTTCAATTGAAAGAAATTCGCACCAGGAGAGGTGGATCAGTGCATCAACTGATACCTCTGCAGTGCCTCTGACCGGGAGGTCCTAGATTCGAGTCCCGACAGCGGCAGGATTTTCGACAATCTCTTGTCAGTTAGGCGGAATTCAGTCACTGTCTGGAGGAGAATTCTAGCGAACTGCTGCTCTGCACTACTCCGGCATTCGCCTGGTGGTAATCGGAGGAACGATGTCAAACCGCCGGTCATAGCAGCCAGCCGGTAAAGTTCTCCTCAAGACAGTGGCTGAATTTGACCTAGCTAAGTAGCTTATATCGAAACTTTTCGACAATAGCTACCTAGTGGGCCTCCCGGTCAGAGAAACTGCAGGGATGCCTCGAGCCACCTAAGACACTTGTTTTCATACGAAGCACACGCGGCCTCCACCATCACATAAAATAGAGCATAGACTAGTGGTGTCAAGATCTTCTGCTGGTGGCAGTGGCACGTGTCGTGGCTCCGTATAACATGCCACGAGCTACTCTGCGCAACTGGCGTCGGAAAAGGAAACTATTAGCAACCCCACCGTTTTACAATAGGGATGGCGTTGTCTCAGGTGACGGGGTGACGAGCTACGTGAAGGGGCGATTTGGTCACTCTACCACGGACTCCCGCTCGTGGCATCGACCTCGACAACACTGGTATAGACGTATTTCATCATGACACTCATACCTATTTGTAAACTGGCGAGCTGTTGTTTCTGCTAGTCCAGAGAACGCGTCGACTCTGGATGTGCACCGGCTCGGACGGGGTGCACGGGTGTGGCCCTGCCTTCCTGCCCCGCCTCGCCCCGCCCCTCCCGATTGTTCCCCGAGGAATTCCGCGGGCGCCGCCGAGGGCATACGGGCTCTGCGCCGCCGTCGCCGCCGCCGTAATGAATATCAAACAATTAGGTAATGGGGGTCCTCCCCGCGCTCGAACAATGGGGTATAAATTGCGTATCGCTGCGTCGCCAGGGAGAGGCGGGCGCGCGTGTCGGCGTGTTCGCGTTGCGTGCGCGCGTGCGTGCGTGCGCGCGCGCGCGTGCGTGCGCGTGCGCCCACCGGCGCAGCCCGGGCGGCTTCGCCAATTCATCCCGCAGATAATAAAGGGCAGGCAGTGCTAACGGGACGCGGCGCGTATCGCACGCTATTAATCGGCCAGGCCTTTGCTCTGCGGGCGGCGGCCGGTGGGCGGTGGGAGGTGGGGGATTGGCGGTGGCAATGGCAGCGGATCAAGCGAACGGTCACAGTGTGGCACATCATGGACTGCGGGAGTGGCATAACTCGAAAGATCGATACCGGTTTCTTTAAACACATTTTTATTATTAATTTCGATTGATTGATTGATAGATTCGTATTTCCGGGCGCGTCAACGGCTCAGGTCATTAGTCCCGTAAGTGTAGTGCGTGTTTCCCCCAGGGAGGTGGCGATGATCTTTTCCCCGCCGGATGGCGAGATCTGGCACCGACCTACCGTCGACTAGCGGGGTTTTCCTCCAACCAAGTATCTCCCACCAGCGGGGCACCGCCCCAGCCGGGACAAGTTGTAAGCTCCCGTCCGGTCTCCCGGCATGTGTGGTAGTGTAGTGCATGTTAGTGTAGTGTGTGTGTGTAAGAGAGAGAGAGAGAGAGGATAGGACAAGGATGAGGAAGGAAAGATCGCGCGCGGTCCGTGGCCCGTTTGTTGGGGTACTGCTCCGGCATTCGCCTGGTGTTGATCGGAGAAACCACGGAAAACTACCGATCAGAGCAACCGGCCGCTAGAATTCTCCTCCAGACAGCGACTGAATTCGACCTAGCTGACAAGCTAGTGTCGAAAATCCTGCCGTCATCGGGACTCGAACCTAGGACCTCCCGGTCAGAGGGACTGCAGTGACATCAGGTTCGATGCACTGAGCCATCTCTCCCGGTTTTTTAATTTTGAATACACGCGTAAATTGATGGAAAACTACGGAGCTTCTAGCCATGTAAGACGTGACAACGGTTTCATTAGATATCTCGCAAGGGAAAGTCCTGCTTACGGTTTACCCGCCAGTATTGATTCACGAACATACGGACGGACGAAAGGACAGACAGACTTTTGCCATAAAATCCAATTTTTTTGGTATAAACGAGCTATAAAATATGGGTTCTGACGGCATATGATCGCCTGTCTAGTCTGAATGGTTGTCTCTTTCTTTCTCTCAGACCGTCCTTCCGTCTGTCTGTGAACTAGCACTGGCCCCTAAATTCTTCGTAGGACTAGCCAACCAAATGAATGATAATCAACTTAATAATTTCCTGGAGCAATAAGAAATGTGTGTCAAGGGAAGTCTCAAAACTGAAATTGTCATTACCACACAAGAACTGTACTGTAACATTACCAAATCAGGGAAACCCATTGGATCTGATCATATTGGATCTGATCGAAAAATATTGGATTGATTCGTGATTCGTGGCGCGTCAACTACAGAGATTATTAGTCCCGTTAGTGTAGTGCGTTTTTTCATTGGGAGGTGCTGGTGATCTTTTCCCCGCTGGATGGCGAGAACCGCCGCCGACCTACCGGGGTCGGTGGTAGACAGTCGACTAGGGGGTTTCCCCTCAACCAGGTATCTCCCACCAGCGGGGCACCGGCCCAGCCTGGGACAAGCTGCTAAGCTGGTCTCCCGCTTGTGGTAGTGGAGTGCATGCTAGTGTAACTGTGTGTGTAAGCGTGAGGTTAGGACAAGGAAGAGGAAGGAAAGATCGCGAGCGGTCCGTGACTAGTTTGTTAGGGTACTTCTCCGGCATTCGCCTGGTGTTGATTGGAGAAACCACGGAAAACTACCGATTAGAGCAGCCGGCCGCTACAATTCTCCTCCGGACAGCGACGGAATTCGACCTCACTGACTGCTAGTGTCGGAAAATCCTGCCGCCGTCGGTACTCGAACCTAGGACCTCCCAGTCAAAGGACTTCAGTGACATCAGTTGATGCACTGAGAATTTGAAATCTGTATTGGCATGAATCTAATACATATGATGCCTTAACGACTTCCATCCATTATGTTACTTCTTGAACTAGTGCTTATAGCAGCACGTACTTTCTCGCCCGTACATTCATGCAAAATTACGCGAAAAATACTCAGATTTTCGAAAAATTGTACAATGATCTTAATTTCAAATATATCATTTAAGGAACAGATGTCATAAGGGTAAAATCTCTATCTTTAATTTTTTAGATGTAGGAAGACTAAAAAAATTGAATTTACTTTTTTCGGAATGCAATTTTCGGAAACTCAGGGTTTTCAACGAACATGAGACCTGCACCATTCTCTTAAGCGTCATTCACGCTATCAAAAAAATCAAAAACGATGGAGCCATTTTTTTAATTTTGAAAATGTCCCAGGGGCTTCTTGTAAAGTACCCCCAAAATTAAATTATCGGTTTAAAATTCAAGGGACCGTGACATCAGCCTGATCGATTGAGGAATATCAATTTTGGAGAAAATCGGCTGAACAATTTAGCCACTAGCATTGTTCACAGACGGACGGCTAGACAGACAAATGTTTTGCCGTCATTCGATTTTTCAGTATCACGGACCCACAAAATATGGATTCTAGCTACACTACGTGTTAAATAATTTTCGTTCTAAATTTAGCAACTGAAGAATTGATTCACTTTCTCGTTACCAGGGCCCTGTAATAAGAGTTTATCTATCGAAAATTCATCGTCTTTTCGCGCAGAATTACAAAACTTCCTCTCTACTCCTTAGTGAGAAAGTAAAAATGAAACAAAGCACTGAGAAACCTGAAAGTCAGTATTATTCAGAAAAAAAACTGCGTGTCCGTAATATTACATTTAATAATAAACAGCAGAATACCGTAAGCAATTATATCAACAATAAGATCAGGTCACTGTAAATTAAGCCTCTACCTGTTAAGTAACATACTGCTCCCTTGTGTCATAACTGAGATGTTCCACTTCATACACGACACACAAGAGAAGAATGTCCTAAATTCTAACAATTGTGGTAAAAATACTATCAAGGAGAAACCCTTGAATGAATCCTTGACTCTCCTACAATCAAAATAAAATGGTAGAATTTTACAAAAAACAGACATTTTTGATGAAAAATAAATAAGAATAATACATGACGTGTCAAACATTTATTATTAAGTCGCAATGAAGAATGTACTATAAGAACAATCTAATCATGAAATAAAATATGTAAAATCTGTTGTAAACAAACTCTACATTTTTTGAACAATTTATTTATATCTTAACACATTGTCAATAGCCACATCTAATAGTATACGTATTGAACTAAACATTGTAATCTAAATATTATATTAATGATTCATATATTTAACTATTATTAACATTGTAAATAAAAAACTTTAAAGCTTGCATAAATATATTTTTCACATCTGTGTTGTTAATGACAATCTACAATGTTTGTATATATGGTATATTTTGAAAAAATAAGAGATTTGCCTAATTTCTATTTGAAATTTATAAAAAACATTTTCTCCAAAACCGCTCCAAAGGTTTTCCTCAGTTTTTTCCACTGGTAGAAAAAGGGTCGCTTAAAAGAATGGCGCAGGTCTCATTTTCGTTGAACTACTCTCAATTCTGAAAAAAAAATCTGCAAAAGTTACTGTGAAAACTGGAAAAGTTAGAGAAAGTATGTAGTGCACGAAATAACGAACAATTTGCTGAGAAAGTGCGAACTCACTGCCAACCGCTTCCGTCTCCGTGGCCGGCCGAGGCCCTGTTCCTGGCGCGTTTGATACATTGCTCGGACGCTACCTCGTTTTGCTTGATTGCTCGCGAGAAACGAGCCGATGCATCGAGATGCGCGAGCGATAATTTTCAACTACGCCTTGCTGTGCCTTGCCTTGCCGCGGCCGCTCGCGTTGCCGACGAAGGAGTGCCGCAGGGTCCGCGATCGCTGCGCTCCCTTTGACCTCGTGGCCCCTTGACCCCTTTGGCTCCGGCGCGAGGCAGCTGCATTAGAGGCGTTGCTTCCAGCGAATTCCAACCTGCCGTGGCAGGTGAATCTCAGAGAGGTAGTCAAAGATTTGCCAAGGCGACAAGGAATACACCTCATTGCTGTAATAAAAGTTTGGGTTTACTAACTAAAATTTCCAATAGAAATTACTTCTGTATCGTAGTGAATTATTGTTTTAAAATTTGGATACAATTAGATTTCATAACTTCATTTCTTTGTTGGAACTCTTTGTTCAATTTTCAACGTATCTGATTTTCAGAATTGGGTCTGCATTTTTATATTTATAATATTATAATAATAATAATAATTATTATTATTAATATTACTTACATTTACTACTGAATGTGATAGAAGTCAGTTACATTTAAAATGTAATCAATCAGCTTCTTAAAGAGTAAGTCGACTAAGTCTGATTGCCTCTTCAATACTTAACTCATCACATGGTCTGTTTCCATTAACGCTACGTCTTTGAATTACCTGGATGTTTGCAAAAGTTCTTAAATATATTTTGTGTAACAAATCCCAAAGCTCCCGTTAACTGTAGGGTACGTTCTGTTTCAAGATCCCACATTCGCTGGCGTCTATTTCCAAACACCATTTTACGAGTATTTTATACGTTTTTCTGATTCGATGATGTAATCCCATGGCACAACTACATTTAAAAAGTGATTCTCCAAATTCCGAATAGCAATATCTAGTTTTTTGCTGCCATGGTATGAGCAGTATTGATTTTTTGGTGGTACAGTATTGTGGACAGTCCAATAGAAGTCATAGGTTTTGATGAGTGTTGTAATACTTCGAGTATGAGTTTGGAATTTTGAGGGCAAATCTCCCAGTATAAATAATTACTTATCTTTTCGCGCTTTCGATAATTAATAGATTTTAAATGGTGAGGAATGGCGAAAAATTTCGTTTTCCTTCTCAGTTCCTTTTAATGCTGAATAGTTGAGGTTCCAGTCGAAGTTACAGTTCAGTATACGTCGTACTTGTAATTAATGATTCCTCCATAAGTGCCAAATCCCATTGTTCGCTGAACGTCAGAATAGGTGAAGACAAATGCTATGGCGTTCGATAGAGCTCTATGTGTGTCCTAATTTATTTTATAATCTCGGGAGGAATTTCCTACATCTTGTAACAACGTGCTTATGTCTATTTCTCAAAGATAATTCTTGGGCTACGCGTAATCTAATGGAAAGCATCACAGTGTTCTGTACCTCGCGATAAGAGTAGGATCACCGTGCTTGGGCGGATTCATACCGACCCAAGTGCCCGCTTGGTATGTGGCTACATGGTAGATGTGCATTCTTCACATATCTCTGCCATCTCTAACACTTGTGCTGGGTGTCACGAACACGGCTGGGTTCATTTTTCTCACCATCTGTTAGAGAATACTCGTGTTATACGAGTTTGGATTTGAGAGATATCTCGAATCTCTCTTGCTCCTAGTTCATTACCACACCTTCTTCGTGAAGAATGACTAAGAATGTAATTTAGTTGTTTGGAAAGATTGCCTTTCTACTGGCAGTAACGTGTTTCATGATCTTCAAATGCCGTCTGTGTTATGCTGTCTTATTTTAGTCTCCAGGTTAACTAGAATTTAAATATTTTGAAGTGAGTTACATTTTATCAATAACCTATTCAAATATAGAAAAATTTCAATGAATAGAGTATTGAATTTTTAATACAATAGTACTAGATGAATTAACGAAGATTACTTCATTGGTTGATAAAAAAAGTCAATTGAAAATAACGCGATTCTTCATATTGTGCCACCATAACGGAAAAAATAGAATGTTCTCATACACTATTTCTTGTTCTCTTGAAACAAATAATAGATTACTCGATAATGATAATTGAAGACTGAAATCTTTTGATATGATCATTTGTGAAAATTTTTTGGCAGATTAAATATTTCCTTAATCGAAATTCAAACGCTTAGAGAGGATACGTATACGTTCTATAGAATAAAGAACATGGGAGATGATTTTTCATTATTTTGCTGTTGTCTGGAGTTCTGACGGGACCTTGACATTTCCATACCTAGATTGTGTTTCCTATATTCAAGGCGCATGTAGAAGCTTCTCAGCGCATACGTTCCCTAAGTTGTCAACAAACTGAAAACACAATTTAATAGAAAAAATATTGTAGCAGATACAGAAAATTTTGCACTTTTTTCACATAATCACTACTAGAATTTAGATATCTAACATACCGTGGGATCAACAGTTTATGACCATGTGTATCGTAGAACACATGATTACAAAAGGCAGTCACCAGCTGGGGTAGGTACCAGAGTTTGATAGTCACCTGAAAGTCTGTATTACTGTCATTAACGTAATGCTAAGTGGTCAGAATTTTTTTAAATTTCTGAGTGTAAACTCCGAAGATATTACATGTGCATCAAAAGAAGAAAAAAATAACAATTTGGACATATTTTAAATGCAGGTTATCAGTCATTCAGGTCCTCATAGCGCGTTTAAGAGTTGACATACGAGTTCGTAATTTTTTCTTTTTAATTAATTTTAGTCGAGGGAGAGAAAGTGTGAGTTTTAGAAAATTATTGTTGTTTGAAAACGAGAATCGACGAAGAGTGAAGATAGAAGCTGAACCTTCTGTTGCATTGAGGACTAGAATCCATTTAGTAAACATCTCGATCAGGTTTTTGTCCAGTTTCCCTGATCCATTAAGCAAATGCTGAGATGGTCCCTTGTTTTGCTCTGGACGTAAATGTGGCTTCACTATGCGCACGTTTTGTTGAGAATTCTTTCTGATTTTAGCGGTGGGAGTAGAGCTGAGGGTGATTTACTATTTTGTTAGCAATGCAGAAAAATCGCATCTGCATTTCGTTTACCGTTACAAGTATTGTGATAATGAATTATTTACTCTAATTTTGCTAGCTCAGTTTTGGGTTCGATACGATGACACCACGCTTACCTGCAGGATGGTTGTCACAGGGTTGCCCTCTGTACAGAGAAGCCTGAAGTCTGAAATTATTTCTACTATTACGAAGAATTGCGTAAGATTTGGCACAACAATAATTTCATTTATTGAAATAACTTGAATTTTTTTAATAATATAAATTCTATTGATTGCATGCAATTGCTAGCATTTAGTTAAATTATGGTACCGAATTCTCTTGGCGGTGTTAAATGAGGCCACGCAGTTCATATCACCCTTGGCTTCCGAGCCGAAAATCCATCTTCACGCCAGTCGTCGCCGAAGTCATCTGCTTCTCTCTTGACGTTTGAATTTAATTTCTTACAAAAATTCCGAAGTCTCAGCTGTTAAGCCTATCTATAACTACTGTCTGCGTCACGGGCGGACGCCTAGCCACGAACTGTTCCGTTTCGCGTAAATTCCTGTTTATGTCTTTAAACTTATTCGTCAAGTCCGGAATTAAATAATTAATCAACGTTCAACTAATGTTCCAAGTTCTATGCTCCCTATTACACATAACACAGCGATGTCCCACTTAAATCAATCAGACAACCTTCGCGCACCTACCACAACGATGCTTCTCTTCGAAAGTTCAGAGCCAAGAGTGCTACTAAACAAAATTATTTTCCCACCAAACAAAAAAAAGTCCCCGCTGTACTTTCAACAGACGTCAAAACCACCCGCGCTTCTAACAAAAGCATCTCGCATTCCGATTGATAATGTCTGTCGTCCATTTCTGACCACTTCATAACCTGCTTATTTATGTTCCATGCTTTTTTTGTGTAAGAGTTTATATATTACGCCGGAGACCTACAATCAGTTCCTTCTTACGTCATGCATGTAAACAAACATTCGTCATCTAGTAACCGCTTCGCACCGTCCAGAGTAAAGCGCGGTGTTTGTTTCCTTGTAATATTTTGTATATTACAGTATGTTTTCTATAACGCGGGAAAGATATAATTTTTCAAATGTTGCTAATCTTGCGCATTTTTAACTTTTATTATTATATTTTTATATTTTATTCATCTTTCAACTATCGTATTTATAGTGAAAATGTTGGGAAGGGATTGTGGAACTTAAGAAAACGTGCGCAAGTAATCTTCTCTCCCATACGTCATATACAGTTTCCATTGTTTTTGGGCCAAATAAATCAAATCAAATCAAAAAAATTAAACCATGTTATTAGCAGTCCCCTATCAGCGAGGCACCACCCCAGCCGGGGCAAGCTCTAAGAACCCACTGGTACCTCGTCATGTGTGGTAGTGTGGCGCATGTAAGAGTATGTAAATAAGGGCTGAGGAAAGGAAGAGGAAGAAAAGATGGCGCGCGTTCCGTGGCCCGTTGGTTAGAGTACTGCTCCTGCATTCGCCTGGTGTTGATCGGAGAAACCAAGAAAAACTACCGACGATCAGAGCAGCTGACCGATAGAATTCTCCTCTTGTACTGGACCCAGATCTCTAGATAATGTCGAAGATCCTACCACTGTCGAACTCAAACTCTGGGACCTCCCGATCAGAGGCACTCCAGTGTAATAAATTGATGCCCTGAACCACCTACGCTGTTTTTTCTAATGAAATTGAGTTTTCTGCTTGTTGATGACGTAGAGACCCTTTCTATGTGTATGTGTCTCGTATTATTTTAGAGTTGTACTATCCACAAATTTCCTTTATGAAGAATTTTTACTTTCCCGTATACGTACGTATACACGGAGTGATATACGTAGAAGGGAAAGTTATGTAATGCTGCGCGAAAAAATGGCCAATTTTCGGCGGAAAAAAATTAATTGCCGGGCCGTGAAAACGAATAAGTGGATAAAACCAGTTGCTAAATTAAGAAAAAAAATCCCCTAGCACGTGGTGTGGTCAAAATCCATGATTTGTTGCTTCTTTATACTTAAAAATCGATTGACGGCATTCCGTCCGTCTGTCCGTCTGTGGTCAACGCTAGCGCCTAAACCGTTCGGTCGATTTTCTTCAAAATTGATATTCCCCAGTCGATCTGATTCTAGTCGAAGCTTTGTGATTTTGAAAAAGATTCTTTAAAATTTGGGGGTACTTTATATGAAGCCCCCCGGGGATTTTCAACATTTTCTCAAAAACGGCTCCAAATTTTTTCTTTAAATTTCTTGTATGAATAGAGGAAAATACACTTTTTAACATGGTATAGGTCCGATTTTCACGTACAGCTCTGAATTTTCGAAAATTGTGAAAGTTCGAATTTTTTTCGGCGTCTTTCTCCAACTACAAAATTGAAGATAGAGATTTTTTCTTCAAATAAAATTTGTTCTGCATATTGAGTTCTTTAATAAAGGTCATGTAAATGTTTTTCACAATTTTGGTAGTTTTCGTGCAATATTGCGTGCAATATGTGCAATTTTAAAAAATTACAAAAACAAGATTTTCTCAAAAACGGCTCCAAATTTTTTCTTTAAACTTTTGGTGGGGATAGTGGTAAATGTACTCTATCAATGACATAAAAGCCATTTTGGTCTATCGGTTGGTTTTTTCAAAAATTACCAAAATGTGAATTTTTTACTTGTCTCTCACGTCGTTAATATTTACATTATCGGCGATTTTTTTACATTATTATATTTACGAGTATATATGCTTTAAATAATGTCAAGTAAAGTTTCTCGAAAACACTACCGTTTTCTGTGAAAAGTAGCTCAAATTTCGGCATTTTCAGAAAGGCTCAAACGTCATTTTCTCGTACATGGCTGCAATTTTTTTCTTGAAACTTTTGTAACGGATAGTGCTAATTACACTCATTAGTATAGCGTGAAGTTTATTTTGAGTTTTTTTTGTTTTTTTCAAAAATTATATAAATGTAAATTTTTTGAAAGATCTCTCACATCTTTAATATGCACATTATCCGCAATTTGTAAAGATGATTATATTTGTGAGTGTAAGTGCTTCAAATAACTTCAAATAAAGTATTTTGAAAACTAAAAAATTTTCTGTGAAAATGAGCTTCAAATTTCGCATTTTTAGTAGCGCTAAAACGCCATTTTCTCTTAAACGGCACATAATTTTTAAATGAAAATTGCCATTTACGGCTAGGTTTTTGTGTTCTTTAATATTCTAAAATTAATGTTTCTGTTCTACCAATAGGAAACCGAAAAATTAAGAAAATGACAAAAAAAATGTACTTTTGGCGATGATAGATGGTAGCTGGCAAGAAAGAGTATGTGGCAATTCCGAATATTGACAAATAAATAAATAAAATAAATACGGTCATGCTTAATTTTTTCAAAATAGAGTAGTTTTTCTTTAATTTTGTGACAAACGTAATAGGCCGCTGTAAATTTACTGCGCTTCGGACAGCTGGATGCGTCGTAAATTAGAATGTGCAATTTTGTATATTATTTCTTTCTTCGTTTCTTACATTCGAACTTTGTTATAGACTTACACATTAATATTTTAGAAATTGTTTATTTCGAAATATTTGAAATAAGTAAAAAGAATTAATAGCTCTCAGAATAGCGACAATGCAGGGTCTGCAACAATGGAATTCACTTTGCGCTCGCGAATATCTGTGAATTAGTGTCATTGTTGTGACCTAATGGAGCTGTATGAAAAGGAGTTATAATTGTCTAATTTATGTTGATATTTGCAGGCAAATATTTAGTTTTGCACCAAATGCTGTACCATTTGTAGTGAGTAGAGAATTCGTTGCATGGTTTTAAAATACTCTTCCCTAATCATGGCCCAATGGAAGGCATTTCTATATTTCCAGGGTATCAGGCTTCTTTTTCCAATACAGGGTTACAAAACTTTTGCATTCTATTTTTGTGAAGTTGTAGAATTCACATAGTTCTGACAACACTGCAATGGAAATAGTGAGTTCCAAGCGAAGATGTTAGTAGCGCATAAAGTGCAATATTTCAGTACTACTTAGCTGTTTCCTCTAATACGGGAAAGTAAGTGCTGTTGTAGCATCACTAGTTTATATACGTACTACGATCTGCTGGCGCCGATACGTTCAGTCGAGTTGCGACGGCTATGCACGGAGGAAGACTTCCTGGTGCAGGAACATCACTTAACGGCAGCTAGCCGTGAAGCTGTTCATCATTAGCTAATGTTTGCACTCATTTAGTGCAAAAAACACCAATCATGCAGTTTGTCCGCATCTGAAGAACCGAAAACAAGGCGAAACGTGTCTTTCCAGCCATATCACCAATCTGTATGTGGCGACGCTCTGAAAAGAGCACATGATTCCCGCATTGTTTTACTTCCATCTCAGACACGCGACCTTGACCTTTGTGTCCATCCTTGACGAACATTGTTCTGGTCCACTGTAATATCCGAAAGAGTCCTGAGAGAGTAATTAGCAACAATTAGTGTTTCGTCCTGTCGGACTCATCAGATAGGCTTTCAGCCTATGGCGTTATAGTTTTTACTTTCTCGCCTTACGAATACTTTGTAAGAAAAAGTCATATAATCGTGCGCCGGAAGACGACGAATTTTCACCACAAAATCTCTTATGGCTGGGGTCTGGTAAGGAAAAAGTGGATAAAACCTGTTGCTAAATTTAGAAAGAAAAACCTTCTAACTTGTGTTGTAGTCAAAATCCATGTTTTGTTGCTTCTTGATACTGAAAAATCGATTGACGGCAAAACGTCCATCTGTCCGTCTGTGCTCAACGCTAGCGCCTAAACTGTTCAGCCGATTATCTTCAAAATCGATATTCCCCAATCGTTTTCACTAATGTCAAGGTTCTTGGAATTAGAAACCGATATTTTAATTTCCGGCGGTACTTTACATGAAGCCCGTCAGAGATTTTCAAACTAAAAAGAAATGACTCCAAAGTTTTCCTTTATGAAATCAGGCGTCAGAGTCTAAAAGGCGCATTTGATTCCGGATGCTGGCGGCGGCGGCGGCGGCGGCCCCGCCCAGCGGTGTCGCGCCTACGGGCGACGGCGTCATAACTCACGCGAGACTTTTGCAGGAGCGGCGTGGCGTCGGCGCCGGTGCCGGCGCGCGCGTGCGGGGCTGTCGCCAGTGTTTGCTTTGCAAATGCGTCGCGCCGAGTGACGCGCGTCCCTCTCCGACCTTCCCCCGCCCCCTGTCCCCGCCCACACCCCCACCGCGCGGCGTCGCTCCTCCATTCGATTCAGATGGAGCAATATTTAATCTGCACGCGGGATCTTAAGCACATCGCCAGTCGCCTAAGTAGCCGTTCGCGTAATTCACGAAGAAATATTGCTCATTGTTTATCATCTGTGGGAGGCGCTGGGCGCGGGAGCGGGCGCGCGGAGGCCGCCGACCGCGCTTCCTCGGTTTACGGTTCGGAGAGTCGGTTTTCGGAGCGTCCAAATACTCTGCAGGTCGATGTGATACCCGGAGAGGTGGCTCAGGGCATCAACTGATGTCACTGCAGTGCGTCTGACCGGTAGGTTCTAGGTTCCACTCTCAACAGCGGTTGGTTTTTCGACACTACCTCTTCAGTTGGGATGAATTCAGCCACTGTCTGGAGGAGAATCATAGCGGCCGGCTGCTCTGATCGGTAGTTTTCCATGATTTCTCCGATCAAAACACGTGAATGCCGAAGGAATGCCCTTACAAACTGCCAGCGCGCAATCTTTTCTTCTTCCTTGAATTTCCTCATCTCTTCTTTACACACACACACAATCATGCACTACGCTACACCACATACGGGAGATCGGTCGCGAGCTTAGAGCCTGTTCTTCTCTCTAGCGGTGCCCCGCTGCTTGAGGATAACTCTGCTAGCCGATGATAGTTTGGCGCCGCATCACCCCATCTACCGGAGTAACATCACAGCCAACCCCCGAGGAAAACATGCACGACACGCTTGGGGACTAACGGTCTTAGTAGTTGACGTGCCCGGAATTACTAATTAATCAATCAATAAATGAAATTGATGTGATTGAATAGGAGAATATGTATTTGAAATTCCAAGAGAAAGTTGAAAAGATAACATTTACTATTTTCTAGACATTTTTTTAAAAATTCAGATTAAATAAATATATTACATTCAAAAAATTTCCTCGTCTAGAAAGAAATAGAATCGTAGCTTTTCATTAGAATCGGCTCAATTTCTATAGCAGTGAGACAAAAGAAAAGCTCAGACAGACCAACTGCGCTACATACGGTGTAGAAAATACGTCATGTTCGCCACATGACTCCCTTATCCTAGAAACACTCCAAAAACACGTGAAATACCTTCGACTCCCTTTCACTTTTAGCGAAGCCTGGTCGCGTGCCCTCAGATTTCGGACCGAGAGAATGTGTCTAATTTTAGTTTGAAGAATAGAAAGCACGTATTCTGTCCTTGTTACTCTTCAACGTACTGCAGCCACTACACTGAAAAGAGTAAATAGCTATCTCTTCATAAACGGTGGTCACTTTGAGCATTTACTCGACTGTCAGTTTTTTGTCATTTTAAGATAATTATATTTTATTACTTTTTATGAATTTTTTCAATAATTATTAATGTACTACTTAGTTACATTTTATTAGTATTTCTAATAATTTTATCGGTCACATGCGTCTTTAGCCCATTTTAACATGCAACCCTACAGGCGTGTACCTATCTGTATGTTAAACAATTTAACATCCTTAGCATTGGGTTTTAACAGCTTTGGCAACGTGAATAAACAACCATTGATTCATCGCAAGTCAAATGTTTAATAAGAAAAAAACAAGTCGGTGTAGAAAACAAATCAGATTCAAATAATTCAGAATAAAAGTAACTCATATTAGTTTTGAGATAATTATTGTTCATTGTAATAGGTTTTAATAGTGCAGTTAAAATGTGTTTTAGGTAAATTAATTTCATTTTCCTCGCATTCCATCAAATGAAACTCTTCTTCGGTAATCAGATTTACTGACGATCTGAGGTGACGCCACTGGAAATCGACGCGCCAACTTCCTCACCGAACGTCATTTCTTTAGTTATCTTTAACTTCAGGAGAATTATTGGTATCCATCTTTTTTCAAACCACGGTATACGAATATTGTTTAAATAGATATATCGCAAGCAATACCCCACAATATCATAGTAACATGCCGAAACAACAGAATTCATATGTTTACTATCGCAGTAATATAAATTTTCGCATAAATCGTGAGATTGACCGATAAAATGCTGAACATACCACAAAATGTGACAGTGTTATTACTGCCTCGTCCAAATTAAAAATCTCGGCTCCGCTACGCTCCGCCTCGATTTTTAACTTTTGGCCTCTGCGGTAATTACTCTCATAACATTTCTAGGTATGTTTATTGTCTGTTACTAAAGTTTTCTTATTTGCTTAATATGCAGATTCCATAATAATAATACATTATTATTATTGTTATAAAATTAAGAGCTAGGCGGTATTATTTCACGATATATCTTTTTGATTTCTCTCTTAGCTGGCTTTACTTAAATAATTATTGTTACGTTGCTGTAAATAAATCGATTACTCCCCTCCACATTAATATTACAGTTTTGTTTCTTCAGCATAGTGGGCAGAATTGCTTAAAGAGACGTTTTGTTTCCACGCTCATGCCTCAGCCCACCCCACCCCACCCACTCTGAGCAGCGTGAAAAGATTTCGGCACGAGAGCCATGTACCTGCCCACCGACACTCTTGAATGGCATCAACAAAGAAACAGGAAACTTGCTGCAGCTTATGACTTGACGGTCGCCTCCTCTGCTGTCGCGACCTGCAAGGCACGGCTGTCTTGAAAGATGTAAAAGAGACGCTGTTGCCAAATTACCAAAACAAGAACAAGTGCTCTCAGACATGAGTTGCAAGATATATATATATATAATTCTATTCATTATTCTAAAATGTCACAGTTTTTGTAATTAAATGTATTGTGTAGAGTGTTATGAATGTAAATGCAGTCAATGTCGATGTAAATCACAATAAATATAATGTAATGTAAATATCAAGGTAATGTAATATAAATTATTCGAATTATCTAATAATTTCATTTTATTAAAAATGTAATTAACTGGAGATCACAATAATAATAATAATAATAATAATAATAATAATAATAATAATAATTAAATACAAGAGTTTGGAAATCGAGATCAGCCTAATGTGGAGCGTCAAAGCACAGGTCGTCCCGATAGTTATCGGAGCTCTGGGATTTGTTCCACAAAATTTGAGTAAGAACTTGTCTAAACTTCCAGGTAATTCAAAGGACTGGGAAGTGCAAGAAATCGCTTTATTTGGAACAGCCCACATTTTGCGCAAAGTATTGTAGAGGCATCGGTAGTCCTTAGATCTACTCCTTAGGTAGCTGGTTGCAACCTGGAGTAGATTTTATATTCAGCCCACACATAACATCTTTAGTCGTGTCACCACGACGAGCGGTTTGTGGTATTCCATCGCACTTCCCGCGAGCCTGATGATGGTGTGGGTGCGCGAGATCCCATGTTGCCCTGTCACTGTTAGTGTTCCTCGGAGGCACCGTGACAGCCGCACGGTACATTCAAAAGATTCTGAAACCGGTGGCTCTGCCATTCGTGAACGCCCACGCCCATGCCCTATTTCAACAGGACAACGCGCGTCCCCACACCGCAGCCATCTCCCGAGTATACCTTGCAGCCGTAGATACTCTGCTATGGCCAGTCGCATCACCAGACCTCTCCTCGATCGAGAATGTTTGGGGTGCTATGGAGCGCGTGATCAGGATCCCATCCCTATCCATCAGTCTGAAGAACTGCGTGCTCAGGTGCAAGCTGCATGGGATGGACTAGCACAGGACTCCGTTCTAGACCTGTACAACTCCATACTACGACGTCTGGACGCGTGTGTTCGCCAACATGGCGGCCTCACGCCATACTAACATGTACCATGTGTGGCTGTGTAGCACTGTAAATGTTCGTTCTACAAATGTGAATGTGTAATCATTTTGTGTGCATTGTACCCTCTATCTGCCTGCCAACAATGATCGCAATCCGCCTCGTTCTTCTGAGTGCAGCTTTTTTTTAATGACGATGAGTGTATGTAAATATTGACAATTCCTGGGCTGCTATGGCTGTTACATATCAACGTTAGAGGTAAGCTGAGCACAGAGATAGCAAGTTGCCAAAACATAACCTGCAAATTATAACGCCAAGTTGCAACCAACATTATATACTCATTGCTCTTGATAAGGTGCATACTGTAATGCACGAAACGTAGAGCTAATGAATAAATAAATTCAATTCGTTTCTGAAGTCTACTCGACTGGTCCTAGAAAGTCAATCTCACCCCAACCAACCAACTGTAACTAATAAGGTTTAACAGGATCAACAGGAATACCTTCCATCCAACAAGATGATGATGATAATAATAATAATAACAATAATAACAATAATAATAATAATAATAATAATAATATTAATAATAATAATGTATTATTTTGTTTTACCTAAAATATTTACATTTTAGTTCTTGGAATGTTACCATCAGCAACTACTTTGATGGTTTGTAATTTTTTAAAAATTTAAGGTCCCATCAAAATATAGATCATTAGCAACCACTATTGGGTTTAACGTTATGTAACTGAAGATGACATGATATGGTGATGATATGGGGGTGAATGCATGAACACAAATACAACCATGCCCGAGGCGGGACTCGAACTCGTGATCCTTGGATCCGAGATCCCTACGACACTGCGGACTTAGCGATCTCGGCTTCCGGGGATCGTCTAATATTTATTTTGTTGTCTAGTCTTTATCCACATAACACCACTGATTGTGCAGTGAGCCTTTAAATTGCTTTTACTAAATGAAATATATATTTTTATTCAAGAAAATGTGGACATGTTATGTACTAACAATATTCATTAAAATATTATATACAATATAATAAATGTAAATAGTTTTTTAATACGGATTGTAATAAACATAATAACTTTAAAAATAAATAAACGTAATAATTTTAAAAATAAATGTAAAATTGAAGAGTAAATAGTATTAATAATATAAGTGAGTAATGTAATGATTTTTGTTGTTTCGCAAGAGAGTTCCATAAACTTTTTGCTCCAGATGGTTGCAAATGGTGTGACAGGGAAGAGAGGAAATTCGTCTACAAATTGGGGAACTTTCGTAATTTTCCTAAAAAAAACACTAGAAGAATCGAATAATTTAAACAGTGATTAGTTACCTTCAGAGGTAAGTTGTGTTTTGCAATTAGTAGCTTGTTAGAAGATAACCTGTGAATTAACATATATTTCGCTAACATAATCATCTTTGGATGCCAATAAATATTGTGCGAATTCTCATTGCCGTAATTATTATGTAGTGTCAATTATTTCCAAAGCGTTCTAAATCTCTCCTGCAAAACTTCAAAATAACTTGAAAGCCATTCTTCAGATTCACGATTTTCTTTGCTGTAATAATGCTTTCCCCCACACAATGACTAGCATCTTTTATACATTCGTTTTTGACGGAAATTTAGCAGGTTATGAACAAACGGAATTTATGCATAAATATGTTTAAAAATAGTAATGGGACTTTACAATATTTGTAATTACTGGTAACCAGAATGAAGAAAACAACCCAAGTTCTTAGTAATGATTAATATTACGAAATTTTCCCAGGTACCTGAGTGCACCATGCATAATTTGTTCGTACAAGAGTCTTATTCCAGCAATACATCATTGAGTGCGTATTGTGCGCGTCTGGGCGTCTGCGGCTCATTTTTCACCCCGCAAGTACCTTCTTTGTCGAAGTTATCCGCGCTTAAGCTTTCATCGCTGATATTGCCAAACGACATCACCAGCAGATTACCGCGCTCTCGCGCAATGTTTCTCGCGAGCTTTCGGCGCCGCGCGGGCACGTCTCCGCGAGACCATTGTCGCTCTGCGTGCGCGCTTTTTACGACCTCATTGTGCGGGCCCGCGCGTTGGGCGATTCCCGAAATCCCCAGTCTTTCGCGCTGCTTTGCGCCGCGCCGCGCCGCAGCGCCCGCCAGCGGTCCGTCTTGCGTGGCATTGTTCCCGTGCGCCACAACAGCTGAATGAGCCATACGTCTCGGCCTGACGCCGGCTTCTTCCGCGCACGCGCCGACCGCCGCTTTGACGCCCCGCGACCGCCCCGTTTCATGCGCCGCGCCGCGCCGCGCCCGCGTCACACCGCGCAGAAACGCTCGCTCGCCGAAAGAGAACGCTCGACTAGAAGAGAAAGGAAGTCAAAGGAAATGGTGTAAACCAGAGGTGTCAAGGTCGTCTACTGGTGGCAGTGGCACACCTCGTGGCACTGTAGCATATCACGAGCTTCTCTGCGCAACTAGCGTGGGGAAAGAAAACTATTAGCAGTAACCCCGCCGTTTTACAAAAGTGAAGGCGTTGCCTGTTGTGGCGGGGTGGAGAGGCGATTTAGTCGCGCTTTAGACTCCCGCGCGCGGCATCGACCTTGACGACACTGTGTAAATGATCTTGGTTGTCGGGATGACGCGGCGTCGAAAGCTGTGGTGTCGACGTTTCGACTATATTGTCGTGGACTTCCTCAGGGATGGTCTACCAAAGACCAGAACAAGATGAATGAGGAAACATGTTCGGTTGTTCTTCAAGAGCCTTCAGTAATTCTACGCTTGCATTCCCCAATCCTGCAGCTTGCGAAGATGATTCGTGATCGGGGGTAGGTTAAAGGTGAGATTAGGAAATCTCCTATGAAACAAATAAATATAACTATATAGGCCTATTATTTTCTGTTAAGCTTTTCAGTTTCCTGTTTTTCGTGTTTGGATATGATTTATCATGGAACGATACAATTTTTTCAGTCATCCACTAGTAAAAGCGACGCGGAAACGCTCGCCCGAAAGAGAACAATCACCTAGAAAAGAAAGGAAGTCGAGTAAAAAGGTGTCTTGTTGGAACACGCTGCTGTCCCGGAGACACCGTTTCGTAGGCTGATTAGCTGACGTCGCTAATCCATTGGTCTGGATGTTCTTTGGGGAGATTGATTGGTTATTTCGTGAGCTTGGGTCGTCAACATCTGTTTTCCTGAATCAAAGCAGTCAGAATTCTCCTCCGGACAGCGACTGAATTCGACCTAGTTGTAGCTAGTGTCGAAAACCGTACCACCGTCGGGACTCGAATCTTAGGACCTTCCAGTCAGGGGGAACTGCAGTGATACTTTGGTTAGAAAAAATATAGTAGTGGACGAGATGCCATGGTAATAAGCTGCGAGTTTTTGAGAACCAAGACGTTTGTAAGCTCATGTTGTGATGTTCTTTGGGGTAAAAATGACTACAGTACAAAAATATAAAAGGATCAGGAAGGCTCCAGAAAGTGTACGTGACGCGGGATGCTTAGTGCGGGTGCTATCTTCCTGCACGATTTCGCTAGGCCACACTCGGCTCAACATCTTCTGCAACAGTTCCGTTAAAAGCTTTTTGCTCATCCATCCTATGGACCGAATGATCTTGCCCCCAGGAATTTCTATCATTTCGTACACCTCAAGAAATTTCTGGCCGGTCAGCATTACGCGTATCACAATGATGCATATTTGCAGATGGCACTAAATCACTGGAACCTATCGCAGGTGATTCATTTCTATGAAACAGAGATACAAATGATTTTGATTTATTTGGTCAAAAAAAAAATAAAAACTGTATGTGACGTATGGGGATGCTGATCCCAGTGTTCGACAAATGTCTCAAGTTTGGTAATGATTCGTGAAAATGTAGCGCAACAGGTACTGTATCTACTACAATAAAGTTTTCCCATGAATCTGTCTTTTCTTTTTGTTGAAATCCTTGGGAAACTAATTTTTTGCATGCACCTCGTAAAATGACTGTAAAGTTCTTACGAGATTCTACCTGCAGGAGCCACTTGTCGACCGCAATGGACTTGCGAGTAACTGTGTTGTTACGGGTGGAGATTGGGGGTTAAGGCTCCTGTAAAAAAGCAGGAAATCATTCAGCAGAAGGCAGTGACTATAATGCTATTTAGGGGCGCAGATATTAAGATTTTACGAATATATTTTATTTTAAAAATTATGATGTTTCTAAATTGTCCGCATTTTTTGAATACAAAGAAACTACCACAGAAAGATTCTCTCTCTACAGCTTATTCCCTCCATTGTCTTCCTTTGATTTTTGCGAATGATCTAATGTACCAGCCAAGAGTGGTTTAAGGTTATACAAGTATTGCAGGTGCCACTCTTCGCACTGTGAAAAATAAAATATTTTTAAAGGCTTTGGTCCTCTCCGATTGAGAGGAAGTCTTGTTGCTTCCTTTAAATTCTATTTTCTATTGTAAAAATATTTTGGAAAGTTATTAGATATCAATCGCCCATGGTTTTCATCTCCCTCCCATGGTCTCCACCTCCTTTAGTATAAAATTGTTAAAACTGAATGAAGATTGTTGTTGATGGATCTTCTTTTCTTCTATTGATTTGTCTGCCTCTGTTATTGAATAAATGTAGTGAATGAAAAGAGTGAACTTATTGAGTTGTGGTTTACATTTTTTCTGATATTTGTGGTAAATTCAAGATATGAAAGCGTACACCTTTCACAACTTTTGATATTGGAACATGAAATTCAATTTATCTGATCATAAACCATACAGATACTGCATAATATTTATTTGCTACTTTTACTCAAAATTCTAAACATTTTTCTGGGCATGTTGCCATCACATTTTTTTTAGTTTTTCACTACGTCATTTATGTCTAATATCAAGTTAAAAGCCTCACATTCATGCTAATGACATAAAATGACAACTTACGTAAAATAACCTCTAATTACTATATCTTCGCCAAGAATAAGGAGAAAGACGTGTTTCCCTCTACTTAGCATTCACGCGAGTCGCTGCTGCTTGGTATTCCGCTTTAATATTTTGCTATTATCATCACCTGCTGCGAGCGCATTAACGCCTCCTGTTGACGAGGCCTTTCCTGCTGGCACCGTCGCCTGAAAGACGTGGTTCGTTCACCGAAGGTCATTTGTGCGCTTGGTTGTGTCTGAGGGCGATGTCACATGCTGAAATTATTGGCAATCAAGTGCGACGTCTGGTGGGGCGAGGAGGGCGAGACATGGAGGGCAGGATGCGAAAAGTGGGGCTCGGAGGGCGGGGCTCGGAGGGCGGGGCTCGGAGGGCGGGGCTCGGAGGGCGGGGCTCGGAGGGCGGGGCTCGGAGGGCGGGGCTCGGAGGGCGGGGCTCGGAGGGCGGGGCTCGGAGGGCGGGGCTCGGAGGGCGGGGCTCGGAGGGCGGGGCTCGGAGGGCGGGGCTCGGAGGGCGGGGCTCGGAGGGCGGGGCTCGGAGGGCGGGGCTCGGAGGGCGGGGCTCGGAGGGCGGGGCTCGGAGGGCGGGGCTCGGAGGGCGGGGCTCGGAGGGCGGGGCTCGGAGGGCGGGGTTCGGAGGGCGGGGCTCGGAGGGCGGGGCTCGGAGGGCGGGGCTCGGAGGGCGGGGCTCGGAGGGCGGGGCTCGGAGGGCGGGGCTCGGAGGGCGGAGCTCGGAGGGCGGGGCTCGGAGGGCGGGGCTCGGAGGGCGGGGCTCGGAGGGCGGGGCTGGAAGGACGGGGCTGAGAGGGCGGGGTCCGGAGGGCGGTGATCGGAGGGGCGGGGCGTGAAGAGCGGGGCGCGGAGGGTGGCGCGCGGAGGGTGGCGCGCGGAGGGTGTGCGGGGCGGGGCGGAGCGGTATGGGACGGATCGGGGCGTTGTGGGTGGGGGTTCGGGGTGGGACGGGGCGGGGCGTCGGTAGCGCGGGATGGGTAGGTCGTGCCGCACGTGTAGCAATAGGAAGAGGAAGTTTCGTGTTCCGAATATTTGAGCAGGCTGCGACGCATATTGGCATTTACATATAATTGAATGTTAAAAAAGCACTGAAAGTTTGGAAGATGCCTATCGCTTCGGTTCGAGGTCAAGGCGTGGGTAGCTTTGACGCTGACGGAGCATGAGCAATTGAAGGGAAGTGTAAAGGGAACTAATTACTCAGGGGGGGCAGTGGAGATGACATGCGAACTACATGGAAAACTGGAGAGAGTTGCACAGTGATGGTCTGGCTCAAAGCATAATATATGTGCGTTTATCCGTACGCAGTTATCGTTAGCATCCAATGACGAATTAACCGAATGAAGATCTAGAACTGTTTACGCGACAATATATTAGTTATCTGTTAGACGAAGTTTGGTTCAGTAAAATTAAATTATAACTCTACCGCCCGAGTCAGGAGGCCAGATGTCCGTTGATCAGTTTGCTCGAGTACTCAGCAATCCTTCGATGGCGCTACAGGAACGATTATCTGTTATCTGATTTTTCCCTAATCATAAGCTAAGGGTTTGCTAAGGAAGGGAAGTAAGAAGTATAATTCAATAATGAAAAAATAAGTAAATTTTAATAAAGAACTTAATCGGCAACATCGGAGGAGAAGAAATTGTGGGAGAATTTATCGAACTTCTCATAAGAACAAATACATGGAAAGGAAACTACAGGGTCAACCACAGACCCAGGAAACTATGTCAACCACAGACACTTCTGCTCTGAGGCTGTTTACATCAATTAATTGATTCTTCTCGGCTACGATGGATGGATCCGGGATGCATACAGGTGAATGCGCTTTGACAACGTAATTTTCCTCGATAGTTTGTGGCTGTGATCCTTTCGGTAAGAAGGTACGGCGAGAGGTACGGGCGGTCAGTAGCCTGCCCGGCTCGGGAAATCCCAGTATATGTAGACGCTGTAGATGGCAGCTTACCGTTGCGCCTTTTTGTCCGGGCATTTGCGATGCCTCTCTTCCATAGGAGTTCTTTGGACTTCACTTTGGGTGCGCAGGGAAATGGACGGCAGATGAAGTTTTTTATTTCGCCGTCGCGACAACTTACGCCTTTAGCTCGTGAAGCGACCTGGCGGGTGACCCCCTTAATTACTTGTCACTTTCAATTACATTACAATCTTAAACATGGCCAGGGTGTACCGATGGACTAGCAATCTCGGACGATAGAGCACATGGCAAGACCATGAAAACAGCGAGGCCGAACCCGAGAGCTCTGGAAAAAGCGACCTCGCGGTGAAGAAGCCAAAACCAAATAGAGGATTTACTTGGCGTAAGTAACCTTCCAGCCTTCCTCCCTTTCCACATCTTGCAGCCGATTCGTAAATTTCAAATTGGCCTGTGTGACGGGGATGGCGAACGTCCAATGATTTCAAACTAGTGTCAGGTGATATTCACCGCCAGCGCCCGGTGGTTAAAAGTTCATTTCTGGACTTCTGAGATTTTTTCTTAGCCGTTGCTGCCATCAGCGAGGCAGCGCGGCGCTAACTTTACTTGAGCCGGGTGTGGGTGCGGGCCGGCCTGCATATTCCTTAAGAACCGCTAGTCGTGGCAAAGAGAAGACGCAAGAAAGGGTGGCGCGATGCTGGGATAGCGGTCAATGGAGGAATAGGTAAATATGTTAAATAAGGTAAATGCAATCTAGCAACATACAATGAAGTGCAGTAATTTAGTAGACAATATATTTCGGTGTTTCTCTCGAGTGGAGTGCTATGATACACGACTGTCTTTACACTTTCTTTACATCTGCCAGAAACGAATGAATGAGTCTCGAGAAAACGGTCATGCCGGCCAACCAAATGGGTGATTTGAAACACATCTGAGCGTTCCCCGGGCGCGACAACATCGTATCTTTCCTGAATGGTAGTGGTATGAACAGAACCAAATGTTAATTTTTTTCGAGTGACTGAACGCTTTTATGTGAAACACGTACTCGACGTTTCGAAAGCAGGAAAATGCCAAAAAAAGGATGACATCAATGGATAACTATGGAAAACTCGACAAATTTACAGAAAAGCTAGTATTTGCTTAAATATGACTGTTGTGTGTGTGCTTGAATCGTTTAATAGCATTCTAACACGTCAAAAATTTTGCTTCTGCTTCTAATTCAAAAAATAGAAACATGGATCTGTATCTTCGAAATAAAAAACATTGAGCAAAGGTGAAGAACTTCGGTAGCATCGAACGATGTATGACTGAAACAGCGCGGCGTCTTCCTGTCTTTCACGGTTCAGAAGTTAAAGGGGGTATTACAATTTAGTTGAGTCATTCTGATATTTAGGAACACAAAACTCTGCAGTACTTGTATATGATGCCTGGATGGGAATGAAGTACCATGTCACCATTATTTGGGGATATTACGAGTAGATGAATGATACCAGAAGAAAAAAATTCAGGTGGGTTGTCAAGAAATATAAGGCAACTACGACAATAATATGGTAAATTTTGTGTTTATTAATCATTAATATGTGAAAAGTGATATTTTAAGAAAAGCATTACACGTTTGTAGTAAAGTTGCCTAGGATAATAAAAGAACAATAGTTTTTGTAAGGCAAAACTTGAAGTGTTATATACTGTAATAATAATAGATTTCAAAGGAAACAGTTACCATGTGATCTTTATATTAACGCGTCACAAATGGTTGTGAATTAAGTTTCATTAATCTTTTCTCCTTTGTTTCGTACACAGAAGCATATTATTCAATATGAACATTTGTAAACTCTTCTTTTCAAAATCCTCAAAAGTTGTCAAAGACCTAACATTGTAGATTAAGTAGTGTGTAAATTACAATACCACCTGGACAGCGAGAAGAAACAGAAAACCCGCCACTACCACAAAGCAATTAAACTTGCCTGAAGTTCTCCTGCCGCTTGTAATGTTGTTGCCTTTGGTAGAAGAGTCCGATATTGAGACGTGCAATCAAAAGACATCGGCGCGGCGCGAGGGTTTGGGCAAGGAGGCAAAGGCAGAAGGTTTGGAGGGCGGGGCTGGTCGAGTTTGGGAGGCGCCAAAGGGAGAAGGTTTTGGTGGGCGGGGCTGGTCGAGTTTGGGTAAGGAAGCAAAGGGAGAAGGTTTGGACGGCGGGACTGGTCGAGTTAAGGCAAGGAGGCAAAGTCAGAAGGTTTAGAGGGCGGGGCTGGTCGAGTTTGGGCGTGGCGGCAAAGGGAGAAGGGTTGTCGGGCGGGCTGGTCGAAATTGGGCGTGATTTTAAGCAAGAGCTGTGGGAAGGGTGGATGCGGGCCGGGTGGGTGACGAGGAGTGGGTCAATAGGGAGCTGTATTATTTGAGGAGGATCTGTGAGAAAGGCAGGCGCGAGCAGGGTGAGTGACGTGGGAGTGGTGAGTGGCTGGGTGTAGGTGCAAGGCGTGGCGTTGCGGGTGGACGTGATATCAGGCGGGAGGTGCGGGCTGGGCCGGAAGAGGCGGTAGCTGGGTGGGTCTCGGCGAATGGGTGAGAGGGAGGGCGGTGTGGATGAGGCCGGCAGGGGCGAGCGCAGGACGGTGAGTGAGGGAGTTGGAGGGCGGCGTTATTTGAAGTAGGAGCTGTGGAGGGGCGGGCGTGCGCCGGCTGAGTGGTGGGGTGTAGGTGGAGGGTAAGGCGCGGCGTGGCGTTGCGAGTGGGCGTGATTTTAGGCGGGAGCTGTGGGTGGGGCCGGGAGGGGCGGGCGCGTGCCGGGTGTGTGGGCGGGGAGCGGCGGTGGGAGCGGGGCGGGGCGGGGCGGGGCGGGGCGGGCGCGGGTTATTTACGGCGGCCGCGGCTCATGAGGTGGGGCCGCCGCGGGAGTTAGTTAGTCATTACCCATTGTCTATGATAAATTCCGCGCCTCGGCATAAATAATCGCGGCAGGTCGCTGGCTGCCAGCCCCTCCCCGCGTGCGGCCCGGCCGCCTGCCGCACCGCGGCCGGCACCCCCGGCGACGGCCCCGGCGACGGCCGCGGAGGCGGACGTGACCCCGCCCTCCCCACGCGGCGACGCGACGCGCGCGCAGCCGCCGGCGCTCCCATCGCGCCGCGCACCGGCTTAGGTGGCTCAGGGCGTCAACTGATGGCACTGCAGCGCCTGCGGCCCGAAGGTCGTAGGGTTCGAGTCCCGACGAGGGCAAGATTTTCGACACTAGCTACATAGCTAGGTCGGATTCAGTCGCTGTCTGAAGGAGAATTCTAGCGGCCGGCTGCTCTGATCGGTAGTTTTCCGTGGTTTCTCCGATCAACACCAGGCGAATGCCGGAGCAGTGCCCTAACAAACGACCACGGGCCGGGCGCGATCTTTCCTTCCTCTTCCTAGTTCTGTCTTACTTACACGTACTTACACTTACATGCATTACTGTCAACGTGTCGGGAGCTTAGATCTTGTTCTCGCTGGGGCGGTGCCCCGCTGATGGGAAATTCCTGGTTAGGGTATGCCCCGCTTGTTGATGTGTAGGAGGTCGCCGTATTTCGTTGTCCAACTGGGGAAGATCACCGCCACCTCCCGAAGAAAACACATGCACTGCATTTACGGACGGAAGGTCTTAGCTGCCGACGCGCCTAGAATCACTAATTAATCAATCAAAAACTGCGCCTTGCAAGGAATTCTTCGCTGAAGGCGCGAAGGAGTGTCCAGTCAATGCTATAATATTCTCAGAGAGGTTTTAGTCATTAAAACAATACAGTACTGCCACAGTAATATACAAATCTATATTAGGCCCGCAATTGCTTAGGCCTATCCCATGTAGATTAATGCCGCCAGTACAGAGTTTCGCAAACTTCAAATAATCAAAAACCAATCCCGAATTTCGGGAACTAACCCCCCATGGTTTATTTCCAATAATCAACTTCATAAGGTATTCAACATTATATCATTAGATCACAGCACAAAACCTTGCTACATTTCTATAATAACATACGTTAAATCCTATCACTAACCGGATTCAGATTTACAATATTCCAATCTAAGGAACCAAAATCTAAAAATATTAACCTAAATCATTATATATATATATATATATATATATATACATATATACATATATATACATATACATACATACATATATATATTTATATATATATATATATATATATATATATATATATATTTAAATATACATTTATACGTAAAGTTCAAATTACTATTTATGAATTTACCTTCAGAAAAAAGATAAAAAATATTACAGTGAAATTTGAGCATCAGTATGTTAGGAAAAATTTGTACAAATAAGTGAGATGTGTTTTCATATATATATAGCACACTCACAAAGTATTGCAGTTTAAGAAATATAATTATACAATAATTAATATATTGTGGAATAGAGCAAGTTATTTGCACTTATAAGACATTGAAGCTGTTAGATTTATCATGCTGTCTCTCTCGCTGAAATGACTGTCCATTGCGATGACTATACAAATAGCTTTTAAGACAAACATTTAGATTGTAAAACTTTATTTCAATCATCACGACTTCCAATGGCCTTCAGCTACTTCTTGATGTGTCCTGATGGCTATTTTCACACCACTTGGAAATTGTATAATTTAGTGCAAGATAAACACGCAATACTCATGTCGCGTAGCTTGTGCTTATTGTTTTATTATCCAAAGTGCACACATTGAATTACTTCTAAAATGGGTGGTGGGTTAAATGAGGTTTGATTGTGTATAAACAACATTATGTTTAATCTGTTATACCTACTGAGGAGGTTATTTCAAAGTCAGTACTAGTTTAAAGTTTATTAAATTAAAAGTTATCTTAGTTATCTGAAGGGTGTTAATGGATTTTTTAAATCCTTTTTTTATAATTGACGAGTTTAGCTTTAAACGTATTAGATGTTGTAAACTACAGGTGACACTTTTTAGAAAATGCAATGTTCTTACTTTTATTTACACATGTTTACAATGTTTAAATATGCAGTCCAGTGTTAAGAAGATAAAACAATGCTTAAGTGCTCTGAATGACAAATGGATAAATCCAGAATTCTAAAATCTTTTTTATCAAGTAATTTCGAAGGATCATTTAATTTGGATGATGTGATCATATTAGATTACTTCTTTTTATTTATTGTCTAAAAGAACTCTAGCTTGTTGTTCATTACTCTTAATGAAATCCCGAACCCGATATTTGTTCGAAAAAACACTTGTGTTCATTCCAAACTTTTGAAAACGAAATCGCGAAGCGACACTCCGGCGAATCTAGAGCCGCGCGCATTCGGTTCTTGGAGTCGCAAGAAACGTTTGCCGTGAAATTGCACCTGTCTGTGCCATTGATGTCCTGTTAGCACGTGCTCCGTTGCGCGCCCACGGAGGGGCGTTCGCGGGGCGGGGCGGCCGCCGCCGGGAGCATTTTCATGCAAATCCCCTGGCGGCGCGCGCGTCCCGCTCCGGTCCCGCGCTGCTAAATATGAAGGAGGCCCATCCATTACGCGCCGCGCTTTGTTCCCTCGCGCGCCGCCCCGTCATGTCGCTGCTGGGACACGCTCGCTCCCTCCCGCCGCCGCGCCGCGCCGCGACCGCGCTTTTCGGAATCGCACAAACGCCGCTTAACGCGGAGGAATAGAGGGCACAACGTTACGATGAGTGTTTTAGACGGATATTTTAGAAGATGTAAAGGTTGAATCTCGTCATATGACAGTCATCGTTTTATTAACTTCCAAAACAATTTTACATATTTGAAATAACATTTAAATAACGTTAAAATGATGTTTCGGAGGTATAAATATTTGCTTCGATCTTCAGACATTAAAGGAACCTCTTTACGATGTTTGGAAAAAAGTATTTTAGACTTACATCCAAGTTTAACTTGAAGGAACAGGGGGCACCATGTTACGATGTGTGTTTTAGACGGATATTTTACAAGGTGTATAGGTCGAATCTTGTTGTTTGACAGTCACCATTTTATTAATTTTCTTTACAATCAACTTTACAAATTTAAAATAACATTCAAATGACTTTTCGGAGGTATCAATATTTGCCTCCGTCTTCAGACCTTAAAGGAAATCTCTTTGTGATGTATGAAAAAAATTGTATTTCAGACTTACGTGGTTCACGTGGTTCAGGATATGCTTGTAAAATAAAATCTTTTTTAACGGCAATTGAGAACAGCTCAGGGCAGTGATTTACAAAATAAACTTAAAATAATAATTTTGTATTAATATTACTCATATTAATAATAAATTATATAGATAAAGCACTTAGGGTTTTTCGTTTAGAAAGGAATTTTAGCTACGAACAAAATTTCATGATTTGTTCTTCAAATGAAAGGTAGTGGGTCCTATATGTTTTAGCACTTTCTCTGATTAACTGGTTTTATAGTTAAAACACTAAAATTCAATAATACATTATAATTGGTAGAATGAACAGTAATATCTGCAGTAATTTGTACATTACGCCATTTTCAAGACGAATTACAATACAATTGCTATCCCCTTACCTGACTTTCCTGTTTTGCTGATCTCGGCAGTTAGTCCGGCTGATCGGAAACGGGAGGTGGGGCGGTCTGGATTTGAACCGTTTGTGATATCGGGCCGTACCATACATAAGGCAGTGAAACACATTAGTTTGATAAAGCAATGTAGGCTTTCACGGACTGATTCACAACGAGAATTGTCTTCCGGCCTAGACGGCTGAGGTCTTTTGGAAATCATGATTCCAGACGCTTCGTCTGCAACTGTGGCAAACAATGGCAGAGAGGTCATGGACGAAGTATCCTTCTGGACAGCTCACAGGTGACTGACTACATTCTCCTGCGAAGTGTCCGGAAGGATACTTCATCCATGACCTCTCTGTCACTATTGATGTCTATCGCAGTTTCAGACGAAACGTCAGGAAACATGATTTCTAATATACCATGGCCCTCCAATAAGGAAGTAATTCTAATTAACACATCTCACAGGTGACTGACTAAATTCACCTGCGAAGTGTCCGGAAGGATACTTCATCCATGACCTCTCTGTCACTATTGATGTCTATCGCAGTTTCAGACGAAACGTCAGGAAACATGATTTCTAATATACCATGGCCCTCCAACAAGGAAATAATTCTAATTAACATTGGGTTGATTTTAAATTTATGAATTTACTAGAGACATTTTCCTTAAATGTAAATCTACTTTTATATTAAGGGGGTTTTGAACCCCAGCAGGGCACTTGTGCAAGGCGTACCATGGTCTCTCCCGACGTGGATGTGGGTCTCCGACGTTTCTGCGGCTGGCAGTGGCGGCGGCGGCGACGGCGACGGCGGCGGTACGGTTGCGGGCACCTGTTCTAAGGCGTCACACATAGTTCCGCCCAACAATTCATTGTTCGAATGCCAATCAAATACCATACAAGTACACAGATCCCTGTTGCCCGTCAGCTTTCAGAGGAGATGAAAGCTATCGCAGTAAAGTGAAATTTTAGAAACGACCGCTCCTCTTGGCTATTGTTACTCGATGTCACAGGTAGCGCTGTGTAGCGCACTGGTGTACCCTGAAGGAACTTGGTGGATTGAGCGCTTTCGTGTCGAGTTATTTCATGCAATTTCTGCAACTTCTGTCAATCGTCGCGTAGCCTCTTGCGTCTCGTGGCCGAAGCCCACGGACTTGCCTGTCGCTTTGCTCCGCGGTAAAATATGTTGCCTTTGGCCGCCGAGATTGTTGGAGTCTGCCCTGGCGTAGCGTGCACTGTGTACGTAGCGTAAGGTAACCAGGATATGTTTGGTTACTGAACCTAAAAGTAATTATATGGCATATGCAGATTGTATTTTATATATTATCCATTTTTTTCAGCCACCATTACTCGCGCTTCTTTTTTTTACCCGATTGCTCGAGTGTAAGATTTTATGGAACAGCCCTTTACTTTCCCAAGGATCAAATTATTGCATTAGTTCGATCAAATTATTACATTAATTCAATCAAATTATTGCATAAATTCGATCAAATATTGCATTTCATAATCCTCAACTGATAATAATTCACATCTTTAACAAATGAAAAGAAATAATGGGAAAAATATTTTTCGAAGGACTAAGGAGTTTCGTTTCTCCCACGCGAGAGTCTCACGAATGTTTTAACTTATCCTCTTCACACTAATTGCATTTGGGTTAGCAATAATCAACTGCAGATGCATCTTTGCACTGAGCCATCTGTGTGCGCAGAGTGCGAGCTGGGTTCGTCGTCCGTCGCCGGGGCTGTGGGCCGCCTAACGCACCTCGGGAGTGGGTGGTGAGCAATGGGCGGTTCAATAACAATAAAGAAGGCGCAGCGCCAGGCGGGAGGGCGAAGGACGGAGGGGGAACGCGGAGCGCAGCGTTTTCACATGGCGACGGCGGCGGCGGCGGCGGCGGCAGATATAAATGATGCGCGCGCCGCCGGTGGACAGTTCTAAAGCTGTTCTTTTGTTCGGGGCCTGCTCTTCTTTTTGGTGACGTATTGGCTTTCGGGCCGCGCCGCCCGCCCGCCCGCCCCGCTGCGCTGCACGGGCCCTGCGCAGGCGCCCACGGCTCGCGAGTGGGGAGGCAAGCAGAACTGTACACGCAGCCGTGCCAAATGTTCCAGGAACAAAATTCGAAATTTAAAATAACATTAGAAAGCTAGAAATGCCGATCCCCGGTGTCCGAGACCGTTAAGGCAGTAGTGTCGTAGCGATCTCGGACCGAAGGATCGCGGGTTCGAGTTCCGCCTCGGGCGTGGTTGTATTTGTGTTCGTCCTTTCACCTCTATCGTCACCACGTCATGTCATCTTCACAGTTACCATAACGTTAAACCCAAACGCTAATGACCTAGATATTGATGCAACCTTAAATAACATCAACAAAAAAAAAAACAACCTGCAAACATTTTCTTTTCTGAACATGTTCAACAATAGAAATATTGTGAATTAGGCCTGTCTTCATGCTATGGTACAGTTAGAAGTCAATAAAGTCGAATACGCAGAGATGTATCAATTTTTTAAGCAAAAACAATTATTCTTCAACATTTTAAAAATTACTTTTCCTGCATAAAATCAGATGCACTTTGGATATATAGGTGCAATTTTTTGAATCTCTCTATCCAGAAAAAGATGGATATCTTGGAATCTCTTTAGTCTAGGCTAGAAATGCCAGTACTCAGCTGGTAACTATAGGCACCTAAAATACCCTTTTTTACATTTTCACTTTTTTGGTCCCTTAATAGTAGAATTGAAATATAACTTTAGCAATATTATACAAGAATAAAGTCTGGTCCTCTAAGCAATTTATATTGAAAAATTTGGAGCATTTTTTTGAGAAAACTTTGTTTGAACGTTTCTGAAAAGGCGCAATACTGACCTCATTTTTACAGAAAAGTTTTGCGTTTTTGAGACACTTCATGGGATATCATTTAAAACCCTTACTCATAAAGGAAATAATGGATAAAAACTCAGTAATGTAAAAAATATCACACTACGTGAGATGAATCAGAAAATTACATTTGTGTATTTTTTTTAAATCAATCTGGCATTTATGTCATGTTATTTAGTAAATTTAACACTAACTGTTGAAAACTTTTCATGAACAAAATTGGAGTTGTTTTTCAGAACATATTGTTTTTTTAAAAATATTTTATACAGTCGTCTCAAAATTGTGGGGAAACTACTAATATATATTGTAAAAAAAGAAGTATTTAGAGCAGTAGGGAGTATTCCAGAATATTGGAGTTCAATTCCTGGCTAGAACAGTTAATTCTTTGAAAAGTCAAACATGTATAATAATAATAATAATTTATTATGTTATTGTGATTATTATTATTGTTATTATTATTATTATATTATTATTATTATTATTTTATGAGAATACCTGAATGGTTTTAACCATTTGACCGTTCAAAAAGTATGTCAGTTCTTGTTCTCAATATCTGAAGCTTTCTTGGAACAAAGAAAGACGCCTCGGAAACAATAAATTAGTTTGCGAACCGATTCCCGTGCCTTCCGAATACCTGCGCAGGAAGCAAATCCAGAAACACGAGACTCTTAAGCGGCTTACGTGCATTCCTCGCTGTTTGCCGTCCTGTGTAGTGGCTAACCTTTGCCAGGATCACTGCGGAAACGCGATACGCAGCAGCAAGGTATCGCGAACAATCGCGCTGTACGTGTGGTAGTGCCATTCGCGAACAATGCAATAGCACTCGCAAGTGGACGCCTACAAGGCGAGTGGGCTAGGCCACCCGCGCCGCAACCGGATCGGAAGCCTTTAATCTTCGTCTGCTGCCCATTGTAATGGCACACCCTCTCGTAATAATACCCACTAGAGACTATTTATATTTCGGCGGGAAGCCAGACCTAATCAGCACACGTCACATAGTAGACCAGTCGGCAAGAATATTTTACCTGAAAAAATGTTATGTGGAGTATTTTGTATGTATCCAGGTATTAGCACTAGTTTCCGACCCCCTGATTCCGCGATCTTCGAATGAACCGGTATTTTTCTGAACTTTTTCGTTTTTTTCTCTATAACTCTTTTAATATGAAGTCCTGTAGAAAAACGAACCAAAAGACAATTTTCAAGAGAATATAATTTCCTACAAATTTTGTATATAACATTTTTTTTCGAAATCAGTAGCCCAAGCGAGCTACAGATTTTCAAAAAAACCTCTATTTTTCTTTTTCTCCAAACTGTGCAAAACACACATGTTGCTATTATAATCAAGCGTATTTTAAATATAAATATAAATGATTGGAATACTATTATTTATCTCACCGTCGGTGCAAAGATTGCGTCAAAAATGTACCGAAAATGTAATAAGCATAAAACTCGAGGAATGTGTTGAGAAAAGTTTGAAAACGTCCCACGGTCTTTAAGAGAAGTACATCAAAACTTTAAAAAAGTCTCTTCAGATTCGCAGGTCTTCAAGTTGGACCAGATCGATCGGGGAATATTCATTTTGGAAAAAAATACTACAAATAGTTTAGACGCTAGTGTTGTTTACAAACGAACGGTCGGACAGGCGAACAGATAGAAGAACAGTCAGACAGACAGAACGACGGATGTTTTGAAATCCACAACAACAACAACATATTTTTCGGTATTAAGGAACAAAACGTGGATTCTGACTATGCCGCTTATTAGAGAAAGTACTCGTAATTTAGCAAACTAATTAATTGGATAAAAAATAGTCTTTTACGCTAACAGGGAAACACAAACCTAGTTTTCTGGCGGAAAAAAGGTAACTTTCTGCTGCAGTGTTAATAAACTTTCTGTATAACTACTAAGTGTATTACTCCATGTACGCGCGTATACGAAAAAGTAAAAACAACTAATTACCTTGTAAATAGTTATACAAGTATATGCGTATCAATTAAAAGTAAAATATTAGTATATGTTTGTTTGTTGTACAGTCGATAAAAATATTTTTCTTGCAATCTTACATCCTTGACGGAAAATTGGCAAGGAATAAAAGAACAATTTCAAAATCAGCGGCCAATTTTTAATACTGACTTAAAAGTCTTAAATCTCTATTTACATTTAAATTTGTAATCTTAAATATGTATTAAATTATTGGTTAATTTTTTAATTTTTAAAATTGTTAATGTTATATACTTTAATGAGTCGAAATTGTAAGCTATTTGTGTTTCGCCTACAATTGACTCCAATACAAAAATACAAGTGTAGACACGGTCTACTACAATAGAATGTCACACGTTGGCAATGTTCGATGCCACGAAGACTGCCGACCTGAGAAAAAGTGCAATAATCAACAGATAAAAGGGAATCGAACGTTCTTGAGTGAGGACCAAACATTTTTTGGGACAGAGATGAAACAGAACACTTCAAGCAGAGTTGTGTTGTTTAGTGGAGCATTTGAAGTAAAATACCTAATTTCGTATTGGCTAAGCATTAATTAGTGGTAGAACTGTGCAAAATTGAACGGACTTAAATTATTAGGGAAGGTTAGCGTACTCGGAGTTACTGGTCATATTATACTTGAAAACAGTGAATCATCTGTGTGGAAGTGGACTTGAATGAAGACTTATGTTGATTTCAACATGAAGAAGACACGTACATAGGTATCGTTATTAATATTCTGAATTTATCTGGTCGATTGGTTATTTTTTCTGTTTAAAAATAATATTATGTAAGTTAATTTTATATTTGGATAAATGTTACCTTTTATTTTGAATTTGAAAGCAATTTAATATAATGATATGTTCAGTAAGTTGCTTTATTCAGATCTATGGAGTGTACTATTGAATCATCATCCCAAATATTGAATGAGTATTTTACTATCCCTCACATTAAGTAGATTCATTATATTTTAATTAAGTTGAAAAGTAAAAACCATCTCAATACCCACCGCCCTCACCCACCGCTCTCGCCCACCGGATCTTGTTCCCTGTTTGAGCGGTGTCTCCATCGAACTGTCCTCGTTTATTAATGCGGCGAATAAATCGACGTTATTTACTGCTGCCGCCGCGCCACTGCGCTGCATTCTTTCACGCAAGGCGCGTTCCCTCGCAATGGCGGCAGCGACATTTGGGCTTTGACGGGGGTGCAGCGAGGGTGGGGAATAAAAGCAGCGGCATTCGAAGTTGAGTTCTGAATGAAGCGGTCATGGACACTGAACAGACGATGTTGTAACAGGTTCGAACGGGCACTATAACGTGCCTAAGGCGAAAGTGGCGAATTTGATGAATGTTTATACATTTAGGAATAATATAATTTGATACTGATCATTTTGCTGGTTGTTAAGACAAAAAATGAATGTTATTGATTGAGAATATTTTTATTTCCTCGGCTTAAAGTTAGCAACTGATTTTTAAAGTATTGTGATTTCAAATTTAACTTGAATAACTTGCATTTTCATACTTAATTTTTCTTAATGAAGTGTTTTCAGAGGTATCTAAGATGCTTCACAATGTAAATAAAATTCTTAAGTAGGAAGTTAATATGCTTACAGTTATGTCATCCCCCCTCAATTATGGAGGGAGTACATTAGAATCGGAGCAAAGAAAAAAGATTCGTTAATACGTTCTTGAGGGTTTTGAGTTAATAGAGGGAAACGATTATTAAGACATAAATACATCATTTCATTCATAAATATTCGTTGTCTGGGCTCTGTGATGTCTGTAAGAAGACCTACTTTTAGTGGCAGGCAAGAACGTTCGATGTCTTAGAACCTTTTGTTTGGCCAGTTGGCGGAGTTCTCGCAGATAACAACATTCTGATATTATTTTTGACGCTCATTTTTTTTCTCTATCTGCCTTTATGTCATTGTTGTGTTCTCTTAATTGTTGTGTCATTGTCATTGCCTCCTTTCGATTGTAAAGCAGGTTGAGGTTAAAGTGCATATTTTCGAAATTTCAGTTTGCAATGAAGTTGGAGTTAATCCATTTTGTGTGGTATTTCAATAGTAATAGTATGGAAGAAGAACAGGTTTCAGGCCTTAAGACAAAAATGAAAGTGAGTGGAAAAGGAATAAAATCAAGACGGCTAGAATTTAGGGAGCAGAATTTGTAAACTATAAAGGGCAGTTTGTTCCTGCGCGAGTTGTAGGTCCAGTCTGTGGTTGTAAGAAAAAGTGCTGTGTACGTGGAAGAGCTATGAAGTGGAGAGGAAGAGAACTTTTCTTTGTAAATTATTATTAATTTTCATATAATAGAAAAGTTGGCAACATTTTTAAGAATAATTATTTTTTCTTTTCCATTTGATTAATTTGATTGATTTTGTCAAAAGCATAAGTAATTCTTTGAAATACGCAAACTTGAATAATGAAACTACATAATGGCATACTAAAAGGTTCGAAGTCCGCAACACTTTAGTTTACATGACGATGTGTACATAAATTAAACCAAAAATACCATAAGGATTAATTTAAGTATGTATGAATAAACATAATGTTTTTTGATGTGAATAAACATAATGTATTTTAAAGTAAAGGATTTTTTTTCATTTATCCAAAATTTGAGGCCCCTGGACATCGAACGTTTTTATTTTCTTTGATTCATTTGTATTTTATAGTTTATTCGGCTCTTTGCTTGGGACGGCGGAAACCCACATCTTTACTCCCGACACCACAAAGGATTGAATAGATAATGAAATAGAATAGTCAAAGGTTTTCTGATATGGTTAGTCCCAATAATATCACCCTCACTTTTCATCGCCCTAATCGTAATCCTGCCCTGCCTCGCCCCACTCCTCGCCTTCCAAGTCCGCCCTGCCCGCTCGCTGCCCTTCTTCACTCCCCCCTCCGGCGGAGTTAGCTCTGAGCCCGTCAACGGTATCTCTACAGCGACGTTGAACGGGAGGTTCTGTGATTCGATTCCCGACGATGGCGACCTTTAGACACCAGCTAGATATAGAAGAATCCGCGTAAGAATGAGCCAAAGTGACAGTTCTCTAAACAAATGAACATCCCATGTACTTCAGAGAAGTATCCCTCCGCCGCGTCAGCTGTTCAGCCACGTCTCTTCGTAAAGCTCATGGATCCCGTTAAGACATCACGACTTCCCATGGTTCACAAGCGTGTAATTATATAAAAATAAATATAAAACGCAAAGCACAGAACCACGAAACGCTCACAATCACAATTCCCCGCAGCTCGGCACCTGCCGGAAACACGTGAACCGGTATCTCACATTCAAGACTCGATTGTAAAATAAACATGGTACTTATCACACCAAAATCAAATTCAATGTTTACAAAAAAAGGAAGTTTTAAAGAACAGTACTTAACACTGTACTTCCTAATTTAAATTATTTCTCGTGGTGAGTTATATTTTCGTCAGACGAGGACATCACAAAAGGAAGCGTCGTAGCCATTTATAAGTCAGCCAAGTGGAAACGAACGAATGGAGGAAGAAGAGTCTAATGGGATCAAGAACACAACAACCACAGAACCTTTAGTTATGTTGCCAGCACTAGGTGTCAAAATCTTATAAAAATCGCTCTATATTGTGGAAATGCTGATGTGTTGGGGATATCATTCTTAATGAAATAATGGAAGTCACAAAATCCAGATATTTTATTCCACGAAAATCCGCGCCTCCTACTTTGTATGCATGCACTTGGCGCGACAGCCCGTGAAAGAGCTTAGGCCTACCAGCGACGCCTCGCGGCCTTGGGTTAAAGGGGTACGTGTGGTTAGCACATAGACATCCCCATGCCGCATTCCGGTCTGAGAGAACCTGAGAAGTGAATTTTCTCATCGTCACACAGCAACATATACTGGAACATTGCAAGGAAATCGCACACTATAGTCTTGCCTCGACCGAGAGTCGAACCCGGAGCCGCGTAGTGAAAAGCAAACACGCTGACCAAGAGCTAGCCGCGATGCCTCCCTCGCCTCCACTGTCCCCTAAAATTCACAAAGAAAACGTCCATAAAGCCTGGCGTGCTCTACGTCAAGCCTATGACACATAAGATACTTCATACCATCAAAAATGGAATCGAGAACAAACCTTCAAGACTTGCACATACAACGCTAAACTGGTATCCTTTGACGACACAAACTTATTCCCTTGCATCCCGATTCAAGACTGTAAATTAAATTTACAAAACGGCTTTCACAAATCAAAATGCACAATATCAATATACACAGAGTTATACAGTTTGATTTCACTCTGCCTTTACAGAAAATACTTCACATTCAATAACTCTTTCTACAAAAATCTGGTCTTTCAATGGACCCACCCCTTTTCCCCACTGGTTGCAGACATTTTCTGGAACTGTTTTGAACACAAATGTTTGAGACTAAACATACCCTAATACAAATTTCTTCCTTCAAAACTTCTTCCTAGGAAATTCTCAAATTAATTGGTGAACTAAAAATCAAATATTCGGCCGTTTTAGATGAACTTCCAGATTTTATGTTAAACGGTTGTGCCCCTGCACAACCGTTACCTCGTATTTGATGCATACTTAGGCACCAGAACATTTCCATATTTTCAAAGCGCGAATATTAAAGACACTTTTGAAAAAAGATTTTTACTTACTTTTTTCGGCTTTCTTAAAATAACAGAGAGACTTTTATACTTACGAACAGAAAACTTTCTCAGTAAATACAGATGGTTTTCCGATTGTCAATATTTATTTAGAAAATCAAAAAAACTATGCAAACAGCCGTATTTTCTTTCTTAAAGATGTTGCTTCATCAATGGATCAAAATGAAGCACTGTTGAAATATTTTTTGGATCTATAAAAAGCATTTGATGTAATTGATCATAATATTTTACGTTCAAAATTAGCTTCGTTTAAAATTCGTGGTATTGATATAGATTAGTTATGTTCATACCTTAAGCAACAATATCAGAGAGTAGAAATACCGTACTGGAATGAAGGGGCATTTCTTACCCACCTTCCAATTCATTGCCAATTACGCACGGGTCCCGCAGGCTTAGATTCTTCTCCTATTATAAGCAAAGGATATACCTTCTGCGATTCGAAACGGAAGAACAGTTCTCTTCGCTGATGATACGAATATTCTTTACAATAAGGAACAGTAAATATTGTAATATCAGATGTTTCAAATTGGTCCCGTAATAAAAAATTAATAGTACACGAAGGGGAAAACGGTTTTAATGCAGTTTTCCATTGCAAATAAACAATTGTACACTCAGTTGAGTATGAACGAATTCTCCCAACTCTGTCAAATTCCCGATGCAATATCCATATCAGTGTTTTGAACACAAAATTGAGATCATTATATCACGCGTTCAGAATTCTTTCAAATTCAGGACAGCTTTCATACTGTTCGTAATGAATACTTTGCGAATGTTATTTTCTTTTACACACCTTTATAATTTTATACAGACAATTATTATTGTTAACAATCATATCACTTCGTTCACAACGTTTCAGAGCTCATTGCTGGCCCATCGTCAGGTAAATACTGTATTACATAAATATATACATAAGTTAACAAAGAATAAAAAGTCTAATTGGATTTTAGATTTACAGTAATGATAAACCTTTATAATAAAATAAGTTAATTGAATAACATCTTGTAATGGACATGAAGTCACCATTCATTTTTAGGAACAACATTCCAAATCACAAGTATATAATCACAATAAATTGTGAAACTTAAAAATTCTTTATATTACAGTAATCGACTGTATTTAGCAGGTAGAGAGCTAAATAGGAACTAACAAGGAAAATAGTTTTTCGCAGTTGACAGAAAGGGGGGGGGGAGTCAACTAGTAATGAACTGACAATTCTTCAAGATATTTTTTTCAGATGTAAAACGCTGAAGGAGAAACCAAATGATTGCTCTGTTGGTGCTTCAGTGATGTTATTTATTAATGACATTATCTTCAGCGCGTTAAGTATTGGGTACGTTAATTCTTTTAGAATTGAAACTTTTGTGAATAACATCCAATTTCACAAACGAATTGATATAATAGCTTTATTCTTTCACATTTAAAACGAATGTGCGGAATCCATTGAAATATTAATTAGAATAGTCAACTCTCGTTAACACAAATTCCAAGGCATCAATATAATCGGTGTTTGTGTTTTAAAAATCATGTTATCTAATTATGTATATTATTGTTACTTGTCACCCGTATTACTATTTTCCTTGCCGTGACAAAAATCTTATTCGTGTTAAGGAATGCTGATGAGAATTTACTGTATTTTCGTTCGATAAAGTTACAAATGTATTTGAAGAGACTTCGTATTCAAGCCAATCTTATATAATTGAAACATTGATTTAAAAGGCTTTTTCACTTTTTCATCTCGCCCAAGAACTCATATTTCTGAGTTTTCTTTTTTCAATCTGTGATATAATGTTTTGAGCTCGTATGTCCTTCAGCGATAATCATTAAAAATGAAAGCATATTTTCAGAACTCTTTTTACACATCGACGGGGCACTACAAATTCTCATGTTCAATCTGGTGCTTCATTAATAATTATTAGTTGATTTGACATCGATAAATTTGTACTTCTCAGCTAAGGAACGAGTACATATTCATGCGCCCCTCTGTTTGTGAATTGGAGAACTCATACCTCTCGTGCGAGAATTACTGATGCGGCTAACTACAATGTTTGCTTCTTTTGTGCGTCTGCCCTTTAGGAAAACATATCGTACACAGCGAACACGTCGTTTAAAAATAGCAGTTGTTTGAAGTTCTAGGCGGAGCCCAAATAGTGCTGCCCACACACCTGGAAGCATTTTGCCAACTTTTGCTTTCTTTATTTTTGGATACGCACGAGCACTATGAATCGTCTGAGCCATACTTAGTCACGTGAACTGTGCAACGGTTCGTAAATTGTGAGAAGATACATTTTTCAACACTGGTTTATGGTAATTTTTATGGCGACTGAATTGCGTCGCTTGGTTAGCGCGCAAAACGCTGAACTAGGAGCGCAGGAGCAACGCGCGTTTAACTCCGGAGGACGAGATGGAATGTGAACTCCGAACCTTCCGGTTACGTAAGCAATATATAAAGCGCAGAGATGTCTTAAAAAGTGCTGTGTTTACTTCTAGATCCGGCGAAAGGCCAGGCTCATTTAAGATTGGCTCGTTAAGCGTTCCTCATCTGATAACTCCCAACTTCACAACTCTGGTTGCGAACGCCGTATTTTGGGCGAGCAATTGATTTTGCGGTTATTAACTTGAATGGAGATCAGTTGAACAAAGAAGCGCTTTGTGAAGAAATGACTACGCCCGCTGTTCATGCTACGCTAGTCAAAACGAATCTATTTTAAATACGCATAAACAGCCGCTTGATGTTCCTTGTGGGACAGAATGTTTAAGACAATATAGCGTCATAGGCTGATTGCTTATCTGATTAAACTGTAAGAACGAAACGCTCTCCTAAGGGGCTGTTGTTTCACTAACTTTAACTGCCATCACCTACCCAGATGTTCACTACATTGCTAAGGCTGGACTGGCTTAAGCGTTGGAAATTCCTCAGATGTAGAGGTATTAGTTCACAAATGGGGGAGGGGCTGATAAGCAGTAAAGGCAAGCCCAAATGACCCACCTTGCGAGGAGGATATACGAGGCTTCGCGATTATTGGAATCAATTTCGCATTCTATTCGGCTCTTCAGAACCGGACTAATCGCTTGATTGCTGTATTTCGCACTTTTTGTGTGTTAGCCTCGCTAATGACTAAAACGGCGACATGGTACCGAGCAAGAGGTCTTCCCGAGTAAGTTGCTACTTGAGAATGTAGTCTTCCCCGTCAGGAGTCAGAAGCTGTCCTGGAGACGCCGGCTGTGCGGGAGACGCCACGTCCTAAGCACAGATGCCAACGTTCTGCCATTCTGTGACCTTCTTCAGGAAGAAATGCATTTCGCCCAGCTATTCTGCGACTGTCCTCAGGGCGAAATGCAAGGTCGCAGAATGACGGCCGAAACGTTGGCACCTGTGCCTAGGACGCGACGTCTCCCGGACAGCCAAGTAGCTAAGAGTACTACTTAACGGCAGCTAGTCATAAAGCCGTCCTTGTGGGTCCTTACGTTTCTTTCCAGAGTTGTTATTCTTTGCGGAGACAGTGCGGTAACGTATTTGGCAACCGCAAGTAGGAGCCCGCGCGGCGGCCGCGGGCGGTATAAATCTGTGAGGATGCAGCGGCGGCGGCGTCGGCGACGTTGCATCGCGCGCGCGGGGCGAGGTAGGGGCAAGGGAGGGGCGCGTGAGTAATGTGAGCGGCCGTAACTCATACTCTCTGCAATGATAAAAAGAATAACTCCTCCTCGCACCGCCTCCCTCGCCCGCCCGCTGGCCCGCCACCTCTCACGTTCTCCCGCGCGCCCGCCCACCCACCTCACCTACCCATCGCCCGCCAGCCACCTCACCCGTTCCCTTCCGCTCGCCCGCGGCCCGCCGCCACGCACCGACGCTTGCCACCTCCGCGCCCGCCGGGTGAGAGGACTGCGCCCGAAGCGGGGACACCGCGGGGTTGCGGGAAGGAAAAGTCAACTAGTCCCTAAATACAGAGAAGGGCAACCTAAAAGGCGGCTGCCTTTAAGAATTCTTTTACCCCATATCGCCGCCAGAGAGCATTCACGAGTTAAGGAGAAATTATAACAATCGAAGCCTAATGAAGAGTTTCGGGTATGTTATCACTGGTTTTTGGTAGATGTGGTTCCTAACTCACCTACAATATCGCGCAGTTCAACTGGTGGAATCGGTGACGGAAAGGGTTGTGTTCCTATATCTAGGGATTCGGAACTCACCGGAGGCACAACGCTCCTTCTGTCCATTGCTCTTTCCGCCCTTGCGGAACCTCTAACACCGTGGAAAGTACAGTCTTCCATCCGAGGACACTTCACGAAGGTTACATTTCATTATGTCTATGAAATGAGAAGAAAACATGCCCTATTGGAACAAGATATCAGCACGTAATTTATTTTGTGAAGGAAACGCGAGTATACCATCGGTGGCAGCATCCTGAAATATGGGGCGCGGACCATACGCGATTCTTCTTTCCCTATCCCGTCCTCATTCTCACTCAGCAAAGTTCAGATCACCAATTTACGTTGCCCATGGTCCAACCTTGTTCGAAAAAAATTCTCCTGAAGCGGTGGAGATTTGCAAGTGTAGCGACAAGCTGCGAGTCTCCCGAGACACAAATGTGGCTTCTAGAGGGAAAATAGAAAATATAATGTATTTCGCTCAAATTGAATAAAAAACGATTGACTGAAATTTAAGAGGAATAAAAAAAACGCATTTGCTACTTGTCGCTTTGCTGTGGAAAACGAACTGTCTGCTTGTTTTGGCTACTCTTGTCGTGCGCCTAACTCCCTTTTTCCTAGTCGTGAATTGTAGGTTGACTTAAACATAAAGGACAATGACCTATTCGAATCTGTCTGTGTCAGAAGAAAATGTTTTAAAGTTATATTGTACGAAATAGTTAAGAAAGTGAACTTCCTTCATTGTAGGTAGGTTGTTTTCTTCTTCGAATATACAAATAAGACCACATTGTGACGTATTGTACATGAATTTACACACGTTGCCATCCTAACAATTGCCCCACTACAGTTATCCTGATTTGGAATTGAATCTACTACTATTGCTTCATAATAAATACCAATATTTTGCCTTTACAACGTTAACAATAGAATTATGTTACAATATTTCCGTTTAAGAAAATTATTTTATTCCAAAGCTGTCACAAGTGGCACGACGTCGGATTCCCAGCAGCTTGTGTATCAGATATACTTGCTATCTCTAGCACGGCACTACTTTCATCTGTTACCAACTACATGTTACCGTTTGACTTCAACATCACCGAGATTGAAAATGCCCTTTTACATTCGTCATCATTACTTACTTACTAAGCTACTTCGTCATCATTACTTACTAAGCTTAATGTTCTTTTTAATCCATATTAATGACTGAATATTCGTTTAAAATCACAGTTTCCTAGAATTTAAGCGAGTTGAAGATTAACTGTTTCTCAGCACTCATTTCCAATATTCAACGCCAGATTATTACAGTACAGATACTCCATCTTTAGTCTTACATCTCTAAGTTACAACTCACTGTTTTGCATTTTTTTATCCTCACTGACGTAGACGTTCACTATCCAACGTGGAATACGTGTCCCTCTCGTCCACCAACAAACAACGATCGTTCACCTCAGCAACTGACCAAATTGTCTTTATCCATTTTATAAAAGTTTAATAATTAACCTTATTAAAGTTTTCCAATACGAATCATACATTCATGCTCAAAAGAGTGATCACGCACAGTCATTTTATTTTCATTGTAGTGTGGTAGGCGTGCACATGGTGGTTCACGTGTTTTCCTTGCGACCTGGCTGTCCGGAGGACGCGGGCGTCGCCGCCGCCGCCGCCGCCTCCGCCACCAGGTGAGAAACACCCGGCCAGCGGCGGGGTGACGTGCACGCCCTTAATGGCCCCGGCGGCCATCTCGCACGCACCCAATGGCAAATGGCGGCGATTCGGCGCTGACGCCCCGCGCCCACGCCCAGCGCCCCACGCCGCGCCCCGCCAGGAGGCCGCGCCACGCCGCCTCGGTTTCCCGTGTTCTGGGACTTTGAGATATGAAGCCCTTCCTTAGTGCCATGCTAACACGCGTGTTACTCCCCACGCTGATTCAGGGCCAAGGCAGCCAGGGGGCAGCAGGGAACCTCTGTGGTAGCAAAATACATTCATGAAAGTCGAGTACTTCGTTGAAGGAAATCGGTATGCTCTCACCACACTGTGGACGGGTGAACGAAGAAGTGAAATACGCAGTGGACATTATGACCCTATTACATTGTCAGGGCAGGGGGACGGTGGTTTATTTTGCCCTAAGAATTTTACACACAAATATTCAATGAGATATGAACATATTACACAAAGCACCCCCAAAAAAGCATTTTATCTACGATGTTTAGCTTGTTCACCAGTATAACAATGAAGGGAAAGCCGACGTACTATTTAACCCGTAAAACACTTGAATGCCAGCATTTGTAATCGAAAAATAATAACATAACGGAGTGTTAGGATAGTGAAAATAAAATGGAAATCTCGGCTCGTTCGATTTAGTAAACAGCTGGATTGAGAAAATTATTGATATGAAAAAATCCCCCCTCCAAAAGAAAAATTAATAGGGAGAGTTAGAAACAAAAGGTTTCTTGATGCCAGCATTAGATAATAATTATTTGACTGGAAATTGTTTATGTAAAGTTTGTTATGTAATGTCGAACTACGATTTGTTTATTTCTTCTATGTTGAGTTACAATATGTGACGTCGGTAAAATAGCTGCTATTAATTATTATTATTATTAGTATTATTTATTATTATTATTATTATTCCATTACATCACGACTAAAGATATATGAGTCGGCTGAATATAAAATCTACACCGGTTGCAACCAGCTACCTAAGGAGTAGATCTAGGGACTATCGGTGCCTCTACAATACTTTGCGCAAAATGTGGGCTGTTCCAAATAAAGCTATTTCTTGCACTTCCCAGTCCTTTCAATTACCTGGGAGTTTAGACAAGTTCTTACTCAAATTTTGCGGAACAAATCCCAGAGCTCCGATACACTATCGGGACGACCTGTGCTTTTAACGCCCCATTCGGCTGATCTCGATTTCCAAACTCTTGTATTTAAGGACGTTCTTCTGCCTCCTTGGTAACGACATTATGATCGCAAGGCAACAGCAACATCCACAAGTAGACACGATTTTTTCTCTAAATCCCGGATAACAATATCAGGTTTGTTTGCTGCTATAGTGCGATCCGTTTGAATTTGTTGGTCGTACAATATCGTAACACAATCCAACCGATGTCACCGGTTTTGGTGAGTGTTCGTACCACTTAGGGCATGTGTTTGGAACTTCGAGGGCGGTACAGATCTGCCAGTGGAGGTAACTACACACCCTGTCGTGTCTTTTCAAGTATTCGGTCTTTGCTAGGATTGGACAAGCTGAGACAATATGATCAATGGTTTCTACTTGCTCCTGGCAAATGCGGCATTTATCATCTTGGGAAATTTTGAGAACCGCTTTATCATAATGTCGTGTTCTCAAGGCCTGATCTTGGGCAGCTATTACAAGTGCTTCCGATTCTGGCTTCATTCTTCCCCTTTTAAGCCACATAAATGATTGATCTTTATTGATCTGCACCTTGTCCATTCTTTTTAGGTATTGTCCGTGGAGTGGTTTGTCTCTCCACGATTTCTTTAACATTTTTTGTGTCTCACATTTCATGTTTAGTAGCATCAGAAGTTCAGTGTCTGTGTTATTCGACGTGTCTTGCATAGTTTTCTTCGCAATGCTTCTTGCTACACTAACAATGCCTCTGTTTCCCATTCTTCGGTCAGATTTCATGACCTGCCTCATTAGAGGGTCATCTTGATGGCTGACTACATACTTTCCCATCCCGACTATTGCGTTGTGCCAGGAGGCCTCAATTTGTCTGAGGCCTCTTCCTCCTTCCTTACGTGACACATAAAGTCTATGTACATCAGCTCGAGGGTGGGCAACATGATGCATTGTTAGCAGTTTTCTGGTTTTTCGATCCATGATGCGAATTTCTTGCTCAGTCCAGTCCACTAGTCCGAAACTGTATTCGGCTACAGGCACCGCCAAACTACCTATTGCAGATATTTTATTCCTGGAGTTCAGAGCGGACTGCAGGACAAGTCTCACTCTTCTATAATACTCCCTGCGAATTCTCTCTTTCATTGTGTCGTTCGAGATGGTCTCACATTCTTCAATGCCCAGATATTTGTAAGTTTTACCTGGCTCAAGATCTTGAATCACAGTGTGCGTATCAACTTCAATGTTCTCTGACGTTGTCAGTTTGCCTCTTTTTAAATTGATTTTTGCACACTTGTCAAGACCAAACTTCATGCAGATGTCATTGCTAAAGTCATTCACGACAGACAGCATTTGGGAGAGAATCGCTTCATTCTTAGCAAACACTTTCAGATCATCCATGTAAAACAAATGTGATACTGGCCTTTCATCACCATGGAGCTTGTAACCAAAGTCAGCTTGCGACAACTGTCTCGATAGTGGGATCAAACTAATGCAAAACAGCAGAGGGGATAGTGAATCTCCTTGAAAAATACCCCTGTTAATCTGAATACTTCTGGTTTCTACTGCTTCCTTTCCGCTGTGTATTAGTAACCTGGTACTCCACGACTTCATACTAGCCTTGCAAAATTCAATAAGTCTAGGATGAAATCGATAGATCTCCAGGGTCTTCAAAATCCAATCGTGTGGTACACTATCAAAGGCCTTTTGGTAGTCAATCCAAGCCATGCTCAAATTACGTTTTCGTTTCTTTACATCATTCAAGATGACTTTATTCAGTAGCAAGATTTCCTTACAGCCATAAGAGCCTTTACGACATCCTTTTTGTTCAGCTGGCATTAGATGATTCTTCTCTAGATGTCTATACATTTTGTCAGCTATGGCTGCAGTTATAACTTTGTACAGTACTGGCAGACAAGTAATTGGCCTGTAGTTCTTCGCCAAAGAGCTGTCTCCCGCTTTGGGTAGCAAATACGTGATGCCGCGTGTGAGCCATTCCGGGAGTTCCTTTGGGTTTTCTAAAATTTTATTAACAGCCTTTGCTAGATGAGAATGTATTGCTGTTAATTTCTTAATCCAATAAATCTGGATCTTATCCATCCCGGGGGATTT
>JAHLJT010000631.1:74283036-74344712 GCA_031308135.1 Acheta domesticus
CAACAAACAACGATCGTTCACTCAGCACTGACCAAATTGTCTTTATCAATTTTATAAAAGTTTAATAATTAAACCTTATAAAGTTTGTCCGAATACGAATCAGAATTCATGCTCAAAAGAGTTGATCACGCAGAGTCATTTTATTTTCAGTGGTAGGTGTGGTAGGCGTGCACATGGTGGTTCACGTGTTTTTTCTTGCGACCTGGCTGTCCGGAGGGACGCGGGCGTCGCCGCCGCCGCCGCCGCCTCCGCCACAGGTGAGAAACACCCGGCCAGCGGCGGGGTGACGTGCACGCCCTTAATGGCCCCGGCGGCCATCTCGCACGCACCCAATGGCAAATGGCGGCGATTTCGGCGCTGACGCCCCGCGCCCCACGCCCAGCGCCCCACGCCGCGCCCCGCCAGGAGGCCCGCGCCACGCCGCCTCGGTTTCCCGTGTTCTGGACTTTGAGATATGAAGCCCTTCCTTAGTGCCATGCTAACACGCGTGTTTACTCCCCACGCTGATTCAGGGCCAAGGCAGCCAGGGGGCAGCAGGGAACCTCTGTGGTAGCAAAATACATTCATGAAAGTCGAGTACTTCGTTGAAGGGAATCGGTATGCTCTCACCACACTGTGGACGGGTGAACGAAGAAGTGAAATACGCAGTGGACATTATGACCCTATTACATTGTCAGGGCAGGGGACGGTTGTTTATTTTGCCCTAAGAATTTTACACACAAATATTCAATGAGATTATGAACATATTACACAAAGCACCCCAAAAAAAGCATTTTATCTACGATGTTTAGCTTGTTCACCAGTATAACAATGAAGGGAAAGCCGACGTACTATTTAACCCGTAAACACTTGAATGCCAGCATTTGTAATCGAAAAATAATAACATAACGGAGTGTTAGGATAGTGAAAATAAAATGGAAATCTCGGCTCGTTCGATTTAGTAAACAGCTGGATTGAGAAAATTATTGATATGAAAAAATCCCCCCTCCAAAAGAAAAATTAATAGGGAGAGTTAGAAACAAAGGTTTCTTGATGCCAGCATTAGATAATAATTATTTGACTGGAAATTGTTTATGTAAAGTTTGTTATGTAATGTCTAACTACGATTTGTTTATTTCTTCTATGTTGAGTTACAATATGTTGTAACTCAACATAGCTGCTATTATTATTATATTATTATTATTATTATTATTATTATTCCATTACATCACGACTAAAGATATTATGAGTCGGCTGAATATAAAATCTACACCAGGTTGCAACCAGCTACCTAAGGAGTAGATCTAGGGACTATCGGTGCCTCTACAATACTTTGCGCAAAATGTGGGCTGTTCCAAATAAAGCTATTTCTTGCACTTCCCAGTCCTTTCAATTACCTGGGAGTTTAGACAAGTTCTTACTCAAATTTTTCGGAACAAATCCCAGAGCTCCGATAACTATCGGGACGACCTGTGCTTTTACGCCCCATTCGGCTGATCTCGATTTCCAAACTCTTGTATTTAAGACGTTTCTCTGCCTCCTTGGTAACGACATTATGATCGCAAGGCACAGCAACATCCACAAGTAGACACGATTTTTTCTCTAAATCCCGGATAACAATATCCGGTTTGTTTGCTGCTATAGTGCGATCCGTTTGAATTTGTTGGTCGTACAATATCGTACACAATCCAACCGATGTCACCGGTTTGGTGAGTGTTCGTACCACTTAGGGCATGTGTTTGGAACTTCGAGGGCGGTACAGATCTGCCAGTGGAGGTAACTACACACCCTGTCGTGTCTTTTCAAGTATTCGGTCTTTGCTAGAATTGGACAAGCTGAGACAATATGATCAATGGTTTCTACTTGCTCCTGGCAAATTCGGCATTTGTCATCTTGGGAAATTTTGAGAACCGCTTTATCATAATGTCGTGTTCTCAACGCCTGATCTTGAGCAGCTACTAGAACTGCTTCCGATTCTGGCTTCATTCTTCCCCTTTTAAGCCACATAAATGATTGATCTTTATTGATCTGCACCTTGTCCATTCTTTTTAGATATTGCCCAGTGGTTTATCTCTCCACGACTTCTTTAACATTTTTTGTGTCTCACATTTCATGTTTAGTTGTACCAGAAATTCAGTGTCTGTGTTATTTGACGTGTCTTGCATAGTTTTCTTTGCAATGCTTTTTGCTACACTAACAATGCCTCTGTTTCCCATTCTTCGGTCAGATTTCATGACCTGCTTCATTAGAGTCAGTCATCTTGATGACTGACTACATATTTTCCCATCCCAACTATTGCATTGTGCCAGGAGGCTTCAATTTGTCTGAGGCCTCTTCCTCCTTCCTTACGTGACACATAAAGTCTATGTACATCAGCTCGAGGGTGGGCGACATGATGCATTGTTAGCAGTTTTCTGGTTTTTCGATCCATGATGCGGATTTCTTGCTCAGTCCAGTCCACTAGTCCGGAACTGTACTCAACTACAGGCACCGCCAGACTACCAATTGCAGATATTTTATTCCTGGAGTTCAGAGCAGACTGCAGGACAAGTCTCACTCTTCTGTAATACTCCTTGCGAATTCTCTCTTTCATTGTGTTGTTCGAGATGGTCTCACATTCTTCAATGCCCAGATATTTGTAAGTTTTACCTGGCTCAAGATCTTGTATCACAGTGTGCATATCAACTTCAATGCTCTCTGACGTTGTCAGTTTGCCTCTTTTTAAATTGATTTTTGCACATTTGTCAAGACCAAACGTCATGCAGATGTCATTGCTAAAGTCATTTACGACAGACAGCATTTGGGAGAGAATCGCTTCATTCTTAGCAAACACTTTCTGATCATCCATGTAAAACAAATGTGATACTGGCCTTTCCTCACCATGGAGCTTGTAACCAAAGTCAGCTTGCGACAACTGTCTCGATAGTGGGATCAAACTAATGCAAAACAGCAGAGGGGATAGTGAATCTCCTTGAAAAATACCTCAGTTGATCTGAATACTTCTGGTTTCTACTGCTTCCTTTCTGCTCTGTATTAGTAACCTGGTACTCCACGACTTCATGCTAGCCTTGCAAAATCCAATAAGTCTAGGATGAAATCGATAGATCTCCAGGGTCTTCAAAATCCAATCGTGTGGTACACTATCAAAGGCTTTTTGGTAGTCAATCCAAGCCATGCTCAAATTACGTTTGCGTTTCTTTACATCATTCAAGATGACTTTATTCAATAGCAAGATTTCCTTACAGCCATAAGAACCTTTACGACATCCTTTTTGTTCAGCTGGCATTAGATGATCCTTCTCTAGATGTCTGTACATTTTGTCAGCTATGGCTGAAGTTATAATTTTGTACAGTAATGGCAGAGAAGTGATTGGCCTGTAGTTCTTCGCCAAAGAGCTGTCTCCCTCTTTGGGTTGCAGATACGTGATGCCGCGTGTGAGCTATTCCGGGAGTTCCTTTGGATTTTCTAAAATATTATTAATACCCTATGCCAGATGCGGATGTAATGCTGTTAGTCTCTTAATCCAATAAATCTGGATCTTATCAATCCCGGGGGATTTCCAGTTTCCCATGTTCTTAATTGCTTGGAAGAGATCCTTTTCCAAGAATTGATGAACATCTTCCACTGTTTCCACAAGTTCATTTGCAGCATCAACTTCAGATTGAAGCCAAGATGCATCTTGTTTTAGGATCTGCTCTCTTCCCAGATTGCTGCCCAAAATGCCTCGACATCATCTTTTGAAGGAGTGACAACATTGCCATTCGGTTTCTGAGTCAGATTGCGATAGAATTTCTTCGCGTCTGTTTCAAACAACCGATTCTGCACACGGAAATCTATTCTGCATTTGTAACGTCTAATTCGTTGAGCCCATGCTTGAATTTTCTCTTTTATCTTCTCAACTACTATTAGCCTGCTGGTGTCATTTTCAATTTGGCATTTTTGTTCAACATTGAATATTTTTCGTTGAACTTTAGAGATGTGCGTTGATTTAGAAGATGCCTCAGCTAAGAGTGATATTTCGCGCCGAGTGTCGGCTATCCGTTTCATCCGTTATATTATTATTATTATTATTATTCCATTAAATCACGACTAAAGATGTATGAGTCGGCTGAATATAAAATCTACTCCAGGCTGCAACAAGCTACCTAAGGAGCAGATCCGGTGACTATCAGTGCCTCTACAATACTTTTCGCAAAATGTGGGCTGTTCCAAATAAGGCAATTTCTTGCACTTCCCAGTCTTTTGAATTACCTGGGAGTTTAGACAAGTTCTTACTCAAATTTTGCGGAACAAATCCCAGAGCTCCGATAACTATCGGGACGACCTGTGCTTTTACGCCCCACATTCGGCTAATCTCGATTTCCAAACTCTTGTATTTAAGACGTTTCTCTGCCTCCTTGGTAACGACGTTTTGATCGCAAGGTACAGCAACATCGATAAGTAAACACGATTTTTTCGCCAAATCCCGGATAACTATATCCGGTTTGTTTGCCGCTATCGTGCGATCAGTTTGAATTTGTTGGTCGTACAATATCGTACACAATCCAACAGATGTCACCGGTTTTGGTGAGTGTTCGTACCACTTGGGGCATGTGTTTGGAACTTCGAGGGCGGTACAGATCTGCCAGTGGAGGTAGCTACACACCCTGTCATGTCTTTTCAGGTATTCCGTCTTTGCTAGGATTGGACAAGCTGAGACAATATGATCAATGGTTTCTACTTGCTCCAGGCAAATGCGGCATTTATCATCTTGGGAAATTTTGAGAACCGCTTTATCATAATGTCGTGTTCTCAAGGCCTGATCTTGGGCAGCTATTACAAGTGCTTCCGATTCTGGCTTCATTCTTCCCCTTTTAAGCCACATAAATGATTGATCTTTATTGATCTGCACCTTGTCCATTCTTTTTAGGTATTGTCCGTGGAGTGGTTTATCTCTCCACGATTTCTTTAACATTTTTTTGTGTTTCACACTTCATGTTTAACAGCATCAGAAGTTCAGTGTCTGTGTTATTCGACGTGTCTTGCCTAGTTTTCTTCGCAATGCTTCTAGCTACACTAACAATGCCTCTGTTTCCCATTCTTCGGTCAGATTTCATGACCTGCCTCATTAGAGGGTCATCTTGATGGCTGACTACATACTTTCCCATCCCAACTATTGCGTTGTGCCAGGAGGCCTCAATTTGTCTGAGGCCTCTTCCTCCTTCCTTACGTGACACATAAAGTCTATGTATATCAGCTCGAGGGTGGGCAACATGATACATTGTTAGCAGTTTTCTGGTTTTTCGATCCATGGTGCGAATTTCCTGCTCAGTCCAGTCCACTAATCCAAACTGTATTCGGCCACAGGTACCGCCAAACTACCTATTGCAGAAATTTTATTCCTGGAATTCAGAGCGGACTGCAGGACCAGTCTCACTCTCCTATAATACTCCCTACGAATTCTCTCTTTCATTCTGTCATTCGAGATGGTTTCACATTCTTCAATGCCCAGATATTTGTAAGTTTTACCTGGCTCAAGATCTTGAATCACAGTGTGCGTATCAATTTCAATGTTCTCAGACGTTGTGAGTTTCCCTCTTTTTAAATTGATTTTTGCACACTTGTCAAGACCAAACTTCATGCAGATGTCATTGCTAAAGTCATTCACGACAGACAGCATTTGGGAGAGAATCGCTTCATTCTTAGCAAACACTTTCAGATCATCCATGTAAAACAAATGTGATACTGGCCTTTCATCACCATGGAGCTTAAAACCAAAGTCAGCTTGCGACAACTGTCTCGATAGTGGGATCAAACTAATGCAAAACAGCAGAGGGGATAGAGAATCTCCTTGAAAAATACCCCTGTTAATCTGAATACTTCTGGTTTCTACTGCTTCCTTTCCGCTGTGTATTAGTAACCTGGTACTCCACGACTTCATACTAGCCTTGCAAAATTCAATAAGTCTAGGATGAAATCGATAGATCTCCAGGGTCTTCAAAATCCAATCGTGTGGTACACTATCAAAAGCCTTCTGGTAGTCAATCCAAGCCATGCTCAAATTACGTTTGCGTTTCTTTACATCATTCAAGATGACTTTATTCAGTAGCAAGATTTCCTTACAGCCATAAGAGCCTTTACGACATCCTTTTTGTTCAGCTGGCATTAGATGATTCTTATCTAGATGTCTGTACATTTTGTCAGCTACGGCTGAAGTTATAACTTTGTACAGTACTGGCAGACAAGTAATTGGCCTATAGTTCTTCGCCAAAGAGCTGTCTTCCGCTTTGGGTAGCAAATACGTGATGCCGCGTGTGAGCCATTCCGGGATTTCCTTTGGGTTTTCTAAAATTTTATTAACAGCCTTTGCTAGATGAGAATGTATTGCTGTTAATTTCTTAATCCAATAAATCTGGATCTTATCAATCCCGGGGGACTTCCAGTTTCCCATGTTCTTAATTGCTTGGAAGAGGTCCTCTTCCGAGAATTGGTGAACATCTTCCACTGTTTCTACAAGTTCATCGGCAGCATCAACTTCAGATTGAAGCCAAGATGCGTCTTTGTTGTAGGATCTGCTCTCCTCCCAGATTCCTCCCCAAAACGCTTCGACGTCTTCTTTGAAGGAGTGACAGCTTTGCCATTCGGTTTTTGAGTCAGATTGCGATAGAATCTCTTCGCGTCTGTTTCAAACAACCGATTCTGTACACGGAAATCTATTCTACGTTTGTAACGTCTAATTCTTTGAGCCCATGCTTGAATTTTCTCTTTTAGCTTTTCAACTACCAACTACCTACTACTTATTATTATTATTATTATTATTATTATTATTATTATTATTATTATTATTATCATCATTCCATTACATCACGACTAAAGATGTTATTAATCGGCTGAATATAAAATCTACTCCAGGTTGCAACCAGCTAGCTAAGGAGCAGATCCGGTGACTATCAGTGCCTCTACAATACTTTACGCAAAATGTGGGCTGTTTCAAATAAAGCAATTTCTTGCACTTCCCAGTCTTTTGAATTACCTGGGAGTTTAGACAAGTTCTTACTCAAAATTACATCACGACTAAAGATGTTATGAGTCGGCTGAATATAAAATCTACACCAGGTTGCAACCAGCTACCTAAGGAGCAGATCCGGTGACTATCAGTGCCTCTACAATACTTTACGCAAAATGTGGGCTGTTCCAAATAAAGCAATTTCTTGCACTTCCCAGTCTTTTGAATTACCTGGGAGTTTAGACAAGTTCTTACTCAAATTTTGCGGAACAAATCCCAGAGCTCCGATAACTATCGGGACGACCTGTGCATTTACGCCCCACATTCGGCTGATCTCGATTTCCAAACTCTTGTATTTAAGACGTTTCTCTGCCTCCTTGGTAACGACGTTTTGATCGCAAGGTACAGCAACATCGATAAGTAAACACGATTTTTTCGCCAAATCCCGGATAACTATATCCGGTTTGTTTGCCGCTATCGTGCAATCGGTTTGGATTTGTTGGTCGTACAATATCGTACACAATCCAACAGACGTCACCGGTTTTTGTGAGTGTTCATACCACTTGGGGCATGTGTTTGGAACTTCGAGGCCTGTACAGATCTGCCAGTGGAGGTAGCTACACACCCTGTCAGGTCTTTTCAGGTATTCAGTCTTTGCTAGGATTGGACAAGCTGAGACAATATGATCAATGGTTTCTACTTGCTCCAGGCAAATGCGGCATTTGTCATCTTGGGAAATTTTGAGAACCGCTTATCATAATGTCGTGTTCTCAAGGCCTGATCTTGGGCAGCTATTACAAGTGCTTCCGATTCTGGCTTCATTCTTCCCCTTTTAAGCCACATAAATGATTGATCTTTATTGATCTGCACCTTGTCCATTCTTTTTAGGTATTGTCCGTGGAGTGGTTTATCTCTCCACGATTTCTTTAACATTTTTTGTGTCTCACACTTCATGTTTAGCAGCATCAGAAGTTCAGTGTCTGTGTTATTCGACATGTCTTGCCTAGTTTTCTTCGCAATGATTCTAGCTACACTAACAATGCCTCTGTTTCCCATTCTTCGGTCAGATTTCATGACCTGCCTCATCAGAGGGTCATCTTGATGGCTGACTACATACTTTCCCATCCCGACTATTGCGTTGTGCCAGGAGGCCTCAATTTGTCTGAGGCCTCTTCCTCCTTCCTTACGTGACACATAAAGTCTATGTATATCAGCTCGAGGGTGGGCAACATGATGCATTGTTAGCAGTTCTCTGGTTTTTCGATCCATGGTGCGAATTTCCTGCTCAGTCCAGTCCACTAGTCCAAAACTGTATTCGGCTACAGGCACCGCCAAACTACCTATTGCAGATATTTTATTCCTGGAATTCAGAGCGGACTGCAGGACCAGTCTCACTCTCCTATAATACTCCCTACGAATTCTCTCTTTCATTCTGTCATTCGAGATGGTTTCACATTCTTCAATGCCCAGATATTTGTAAGTTTTACCTGGCTCAAGATCTTGAATCACAGTGTGCGTATCAATTTCAATGTTCTCAGACGTTGTGAGTTTCCCTCTTTTTAAATTGATTTTTGCACACTTGTCAAGACCAAACTTCATGCAGATGTCATTGCTAAAGTCATTCACGACAGACAGCATTTGGGAGAGAATCGCTTTATTCTTAGCAAACACTTTCAGATCATCCATGTAAAACAAATGTGATACTGGCCTTTCATCACCATGGAGCTTAAAACCAAAGTCAGCTTGCGACAACTGTCTCGATAGTAGGATCAAACTAATGCAAAACAGCAGAGGGGATAGTGAATCTCCTTGAAAAACACCCCTGTTAATCTGAATACTTCTGGTTTCTACTGCTTCCTTTCCGCGTTATTATTATTATTATTATTATTATTATTATTATTCCTCTACATCACGACTAAAGATGTTATGAGTTGGCTGATTATAAAATGGACTCCAGGTTGCAACCAGCTACCTAAGGAGCAGGTCTAGGGACTGTCGGAGCCTCTACAACACTTTGCATAAAATGTAGGCTGTTCCAAATAAAGCAATTTCTTCCACTTCTCAGTATTTTGAGTTACCTTGAAGTTTAGCCAAGTTCTTATACACATTTTGCGGATCAAATCCTAGAGCTCCGAGATATCACGGTACGACTTGTGCTTTTTCGCCCCACATTCGACTGATCTCGATTTCCAAACTCTTGAATTTGCTCTGCTAAACAGCATTGTATAGAGTCCAAGAGATATCTGGTTTTGGTGAGTGTTCGTACCACTTGGGGCATGTGTTTGAAACTTCAAGTTCAGTACAGATCTGCCAGTGGAGGTAACTACACACCCTGTCGTGTATTTTCAAGTATTCGAACTTTGTTAGAATTGGACTAGCTGAGACGAGATGATAAATGGTTTCTACTTGTTACTGGCAAATGCGACATTTATCATCTTCGGGAATTTTGAGAACTGCTTTATCTTATCCTCTTCAGACCCGGTGACAAATGCACTATGAAATTCTGGTATTTTTTGCAGAATTGTGTTGTTTGGGAAGTAAAGGAAACAAATATATCAAAATGTAATTTTTTTTACATTTCATATTTTGGAAATCGTTGGTGCACATATGTGCACCTTAGGTCAATACCGTAAATTTCCTACTTAAATGTTAGTTAGAAAAAAACATAACTGTTAATGGAAATCAGGATATAATTAGAGATCGAAATCTGGAAAAAATATTTATTCCTTACACTTATTTTTGATATTACAAGATTCCACATTTTTCTTATGTTACGATTTTTTGTATGGCATTTCAAAGAATAGTTAGTACACAGTAATGCTTCAGTACACACAAATACATATTGCATTTCGTGCTTTTTACTCTTGTTCTTGATTTGCAACCAACATTTCTTCATTTTGTTGCAAATTTATTATCACAGAAAACTTGAAAACGGCCAATTTGATCATATCTTACTTCATCGACAGGTTGACTTACTACTTGCCTGGATTTTTTTCTTGGCGTGCAATTTTCAGCACTGTTCCTATCATATTATCAACTGTAAAATGTGGCTGTCTGCTGCTATTCCTACTGTATTGAAATTTTACCAATGATGTGGCTAAATGAATCTGAATGAAATCAATGTAAACGGATATTTTTTTTATTCAGGCCGGACCTTTTTCTTACGATATGAGTCAACAGTTTGCAATTACAACATCAACTAGACGACTGAATACTCTATTTGATCGGCTATTTATTTGTTCTTACAGAGATTCTGTAGTAATAAAGCAACCTTTTACATAGATCTTTGCCCTTATCATTTTTTTGTATGCTTGTACAACACCAGACCGTGGTACATAATTTTTTTCTCTTCTAATTTCGGCTATTTTTCGCATGTATCGTGTGGAGTGCTACAAACGCACGAGGACAGTAGTGTTACACATTCGTTGTCAATTTTATAAGGATTTTCATCAGGATCGTGAGATGAAAGATTATCAACAAAATGTAAATTATTCCTAGTTTTGAAGTATCTATCTCAAGGCATTGTATCGCTGATAAGCGGAAAATGGAGAAGTCTACTCCAATACATCTCAACCTGTGGAATTTTGAGTTTCCGTTATTATCTCCTATGTAATGTAATTCCTACGTGTTAATTGCTACGTAATGTAAAATTTCTGATACATTCAGAAGAAGCTTGCACTTATTTCAGATTCGTCTGGTATGATACTAACTTCCAAAATTCCAATGGAAAATATTCCATGAAGGATTCTAGAATACCTTTCGACTCGTTATAATCGTCGTAGAGTTCCCCATCATCAAGAATTGGTGCCTTTTCAATCATATTTATCGTTTTCCACAGCTTATCATTCCTGCACTTAGTAGAAATCTTCTCACTCGTTGTACAGTCTTGAATGTGATTTTCTGATTCAGAATCAGAACTAGATTTTGCAGGCATGGGTTCCTTATCAGCAAATAATTCATCATCACTACCTGAGTCCAAAGAATTAACATCACTTTGATTCAGAAATTAAAATAACTGTTCAGTAGTCATCGCAGTTCCAACAGAAAAAAGTTCCGTAAAGATGTAGTCCCATAACCTCAAATTAACGTAATGACCTAAGGAGCACATATGTGTACCAGCAAAAACAATTGTATACAGAGCATACAAAAATCTATTTATTCACCTTTCGAGGATAGTAAGCTATACTTTCAACTTTATAAATAGATATGAAACAGAAAATACATCATCTGATGATACAATAAGCTATCAAAAATACTTCCTCTCACGCCGGTGAGAACGGGCCGCCATCTTCTACAATGAACAATTTTCTTCACGCTTAATTCAATACACAAGTGCACAGAAGCTTCAAGCTTGATCAAAGTAAAAAGCTTGAAGGTTAAAAAACGTTAATCGTCAAAGAAAAGAGGAAAAATCGCAGGTCACACTGAAATACGTGCATAGAAATGAAGGTGCACATATGTGCACCTACGGACTGAAGAGGATAATATCGCGTTGTCAACGCCTATTCTTGAGCAGCTATTAGAACAGCTTCGTATTCTGGCTTCATTCTTCCCCTTTTAAGCCATGTATTAAATATTGAACTTTATTGATCTACCCCTTGTGCATTCTTTTTAGATATTGTCCATGGAGTGATTTGTCTCTCCGCGATTTCTTTAACATTTTTGTGTCCCATATTCATGTTAAGTAGAACTAGAAGTTTAGTGTCCGTGTCATTCTACGTGTCTTGCGTAGTCTTGTTCGCAATGCTTCTTGCTAAACTTACAATGCCTCTGTTTCCCATTCTTCGGTCAGATTTCATGACCTGCCTCATTAGAGGGTCATCTTGATGGCTGACTACATACTTTCCCAACTCACTATTGCATTGTGCCATGAGCCCTCAGTTTGTCTGAGGCCTCTTCCTTCTTCCTTACGTGACACATGAAGTCTATGTACATCAGCTCGAGGGTGAGCGACATGATGCATTGTTAGCTGTTTTGTAGCTGGTTTTTCGATCTATGATTCTAATTTCTTGCTCAGTCCAGTCCACTAGTCCGAAAATGTACTCCTACGAATTCTGTCTTTGTGTCGTTCGAGATGGCCTCATATTCTTCAATGCCCAGATCAGTATGCATATCAACTTCAATGCTCTGTGACGTCACTTTGCCTCTCTTTAAATTGATTTTTGCACACTCGGATTATCAATAACATCGCAAGACATTATTCTTTATACGCCGTGCATGTAATATATTTCACTGCCTCACCTAACAACTTCATTAAAAATCGAATCTTTCTCGTGTCATTGCTCAGGCACACGAGGAGGCTCTCTAGTGCTGTCTTCACCGCCGGCCCGCCTTGTCCGCTCGGTGGTGACTGTGGCAGTGGGAAGGAGAGATGGCGGCAGTGACGCAGGGGAATTGTGAAGTGGGGTCCCAGGGTGAGAAGGAGAAGATGGGCAGGGTGGGGCGTAAAACACGGTTGCTGTGAAAAGTGGGAGGGAGCGCACGGGTCGAGTGTGAGGGGGATGCTGTAGGCCAATGTGAATGCGAAGGCAGGGATGGGCGGCTAGGGAAACGCTTGTTGGGGGTTAGTCACTCCTGGCAAGGCCGTAGGCGAGAGCGAGGACATTGGCGAGGGTATGGGCGTGGGCATAGACGTGGAAATGGGCGAAAGCAAGGGAGAGGGCATGTACGTAGGCAAGAGGCGAGGGTGAGGGCGATAATTTGGGCGAGAGCGAGGGAATGGGCTAAGGCATGGACGAAGGTTTGGGCGAGGACGTGGGCATGGGCGAGGACGTGGCGAGGGGAGCGAGGGAGACGGTGTGGGCGTAGGAATGGGTATGGGCAATGGACGTGGGCATATACGTGGAAATGGGTCAAAGACAGGGAGAGGGCGTGGACGTATGCCAGAGGCGAGGGGGAGGGCAAGTGTGGGCGAGGGAATGGGTTAGGGCATGAACGAGGCATGAGCGACGGCGTGGGTACGGGCATGAGCGAGGGCGGGGGTGAGAGCGAGAGCGTGTGCATGAGCGTGGGTAGGGGCGAGGGCGAGGGCGAGGGCGAGATCGAGGGGCGAGGGCGAGGGCGATAGGGCGAGTGGCTTGCCAGCGCTGGGATGGGAAGGAGGGCGAGCGGGCGCGGGCCCGCAGGCGGCTCCGCCCGGGCGGCCGCCGGCGCGTCGGCGTCCGACAGGTCTCCGCTCCGCTTGTGACTTGAAAGGCCGTTCGTCAGGACGACAACTACATCGTGTTCGGTGCTTAATTGAAAAACGTGCCGCGTCGGCCGCCCGCCGCCCGGCTGCGCCTGGAGCTCCTGCGCGCACTGTGGGGCCAGGCCAGCACTTCTGGAGCCAAGTGCACTCCAACCTGTTGGCCTGTGTCCGGTGATAAGTAGTTGCTCTTTTTCAGTTAATTTTTACTTTCCTGTATACGTACGTATATTCGAAGAATACATGGTGTAGGGAAAGTTATGTACTGCTGCGGAAAATCGATTTCAACGGAAATACACGTTTTGGGGTCCCCTGATACCCAAAAAGTGGTTATTTTCAAAACGTCCGTCCATCTGTCCGTCCGTCCGTCTGTCTGTCCGTCCGGTGTCTGTGAACATCACTATCGCATAAACCATAAGTACTATTTCTTCCAAAATGAATATTCCCCGGTAGATCTCGTTTCAATCGAGGCGCCGTAATTTTGAAAAACATTCTTCAAAATTTGGGGTACTTTACATGAAGCCCCCCGGACATTTTCACAATTTTCTCAAAACCGGCTCCAAATTTGTTCTTTAAATTCTTGTAAGAATATAGTAAAATACACTTATTAAGGTGACGTAGGTCCGATTTTCACGGGCCCGCAGTCAAACCACGCACCCTGAATTTTCGAAAAATGCAAAAGTTTGATTTTTTGGCATCTTCATATAACTACAAAATTGAAGATGGAGTTTTTTCTTGAAGTAAAATTTGTTCTCTAAAGTGAGTTCTTTCATTATGGTCATGCACATTTTTTTGAAAATTTAGTAGTTTCCGCTCATATTGCGTACAATATGTGCAATTTTAAAAAGTTACAAAAATAAGATTGTCTCAAAATCGGCTCAAAATATTATTTTTAAACTTATGTTAGGGATAGTAGTTGCTCTGTGAGATCACATAATCGCCTCATTTCTCTATTCTTTTGTTTTTTTCAAAAGTTCCAAAAATGGAATTTTTTTACTTGTCTCTCACGTCGTTAATAAAAGTATTTAAATTAGCCGCTATTTGTTCACATTATTATATTTACGAGTACATATGCTTTAAATAATGTCATGTAAAGTTTCTCAACACTCAACCGTTTTCTGCGAAAACTAGCACAAATGTCCGCATTTTCAGAAACGCTCAAACACCATTTTCTCATAAATGGCTCCAAATTTTTTCTTCAAACTTTTCGAACGGATAGTGCCATTGCTAGTGAAAAATATATAGTCCCATTTAAAAAATCAAAGACAATTAAATTTGCTGCTTTAGAACAAAATATAATATAATTATTACAATTCAGTATAAATGTTCTTCCCTCGTGTCTAGATTCCTTAAATTTTCCTTTTTTAATTCTTTTCTCCTATTGTCCTTTCGTCTGATTGTGCGTGTAGGCAGTTCAAATCTTAAGCATGACGTCACATTCAATGAACGACAAGAAGACACAGGCCAACGCTGAAGCGTCAAGTTGCCCATGCGTCTTTCAGCTTACAATTTTATGCTGAAAAGACGCATCCTGTGGACGCAGCCTAAAATCGATGCATTCGTTTACTCTTTGCTCTATCAAAAATAACATACTACTTTGAGCTGAAATTAGCAAATCTTTTAGGGATATAGTCCTTGTTTGATTTATTTTATATGAATTCTAATGAATTGTATTATTCACAATTTGAAACAATTTTAGACTAATATCTGAAGTAGACAGAAAACAAATGTCGAAACATAATGTTTTAACATAAATTTAATAATGACAATATGAATTATTAATGTGATAATTGAATAATTGATAATACGAACTAACTTGGCAACCGAACTTCGAGTGCACGTGTGTCAGAAAACATTTTTACTCGATGTGATGTATAGGCCAACATTACGTCGGAGAGCAAATTTAGAAGTTGTGGGTAATGGTCCTGGTCCAGTATGCGCCTTCGCTGCCGAAGTAGGTCTCCCCTTCCTTCTCCTCTCTCGAGCGCCGGGTCCTCCACCGCTGAGGCTATACAATCTACGTGTATGTAAAAATCATGCGGTAGGGCTAGGCACTGCACTCCCGAAATGACCCGAAAGATCCCTTTCCTTAGAAAAATAACGAAAATTACAGAATTAATGATTACCCGTTTGTGAAACGTATTGTAAGACTAACCTAGTGGAGCGCCAACAGCAATATTTATCGCATTATTTCTATTTACTATTACAATTTTAATGCAATATTATATTTTTATTGAAATTATTGCATTTCTTCTGTTTATTATTGCAATTTTCTAAAATCAGGGAGTTCAACAAAAATGACATCCGCGCCATTTTTTGATGCAGTCTCTTCTTCTGTGAAAAAAAACAAGTTATAGAAAAAAGTTGGAGCAGTTTTTGAAAACAAAAATGTTAATTTCTTTCAATTTGACTATATTTCGCACCAAATTACACGAACATTATTTATATTTTCGAAAAATTGAACATGCATTTATTTAAAGATCCCTCCATACCGATTCTGTTACAAAACTCATTCCTTCCACTTGTATTAAATTACTTGACTAGTTCATTCTTTTAAGATGAGCGACATTTATGATTTCCTTCTACTGATATTAGCAATACAATTATTTCTATCGTTGCACTACTATGCTCATAGATTCTCTCAATGTTATCGTATTATTAAACTGTTAATTTTACTTTCAAATTCAATCATGGGTTTCGACATACATCATGCGTCTTACCTGTTCCATGTGGACGTGTAATTCTATGCAGGATCACGATTAGTGGAAATTCTGTGGATGAAAAGTTTATTATTAAACTAATGGCAACTATAATGAATTATCAGCATTTTTTCTTTAAAAAAATCAAATTTAACATTTATTATCTTAAGTTTACATAAATTTTAAGAGCTCATGGATTAATCCGTTTTCTTTTCGTTTGAAATTCATAAATAATACCTACGGTTATTTTTGAAATAATGTTCGTAAGCTTACTGCTAGCTTCTCGGATGTACTTCTCGTTTGTTCTCCAGGTGCGGCCATGTCCATGTGATGTCCTCTATTTTGATTTTGATTACCGTCCGACTAAATTCCCTTATGATCCTGCGATGTCCTCGACATATTGATACTTAATGTAACTCAATACCTTTTCTCAAAATTATTCTGGGTACGCGAGTGGCCCTCGCAAGAATTCGGGTGAAACCCCTATAAGTGACTATCTATTTTCACTCAACCTATTAAGATTTTCTCCTCATCTATGAAGCTATCCTGACATAAACCCTTCGTAAAACGAAGTCTGTTTGACTAAATCTAATAATTTAACACCATTACAAATTAATACTTTCGAAATTTTGGCTCTACACTATTGTCAAAGAATACAAAAAAACTTTAACAATTTCACAAAACTCTTGCACTGTTGCGAAAATACAAAATTAAAGGCACACACTGACCAAGCGATGCTACCTGACTAACACAGCAAGAAAAACCAAATTAACGTAACATTGGAGAAAGTATTGAAAGGTTACGAGGCACACATGGCTGGATTTTCCAACCCAGACCACTCTCACAACACCACAGCTCCTCCAAATTACACAGCTGTCTAGTAGAGGGTCTCAAATGCAGATATCAAGAAAATGCCTTTCACCACCGTGGATGCTTCACGCTCATTGTCCACCATAGCCCCTTCCGCTTGACCCACACTCCACCAGCCCTCCACCTGCCATCTCTCCCGCTGTCCACCAGGCTCTGGCCTCGCCCCGGGTTCAGACCCCGGGCAGGGCGCAGGGGGGGGCGGGCAGCCGGCTAGCAGGCGGAGGGAGCGGACGTAGGCGGGGGGAGATACGGGCGGCGACGGCGTGATGGTGGTGGTAGCGGCGGTGACGTCATCGGTGTCGGCGCCGAGGGTAGCTGGTTGCAACTGGCCGGGTGGCGGGAGAACCGCCACACGCATCGAGGCGCGGGGAAACAATGATCAATTAACGTCTTAATTCAATCATTAATTGATTGTTGATTGATTTTTTTTATGTGGACGCGCGAACTTTGGAGTTGGCGCCCCCATGACGCCCTGGTGTAGCATGGAACTCCCATAATTTAGCGGGAAGCACCACAAACAGTGCCCAGGTGGGCGGAAGTTGCAGGAACTTGTCCGCGCCGACCAAAAATGTGCTAACAACCATACCGATCTATAAAATTAACAATCAGATATTCACCTCATTATCCTTTACCAATAATCCCAGATTATGCTGAAAACTAACATTGCATCATACCAATTACTTACATGTTTTCAGCTCGGCAGATTTCGTGCGAGAGATCATTTCGCCCTTCCCGCAGGATCACGGCTTTCAAGGCCTTCTTCAAACAGAGCATGTAATGACTACGGGGCCGTAATGTCGCATAACCGCATGACGCTCTTGACATCAAGCATAGAATCTTCATATTTATTGATTCGTTACCTTAACAACGTCTATTTGGATATTAAACGTTTCGTATTCATACAATTCCCTCGTAACAGCACGCTTGTTGCAAATATTCCCATAAAAATACCGTGAAGTCTTTTGGTTTATCACAATTCCATTTAGAAAAAATCTCTATCTTCAATATTATTCTAGAAGAATGCCAAAAAACTTGAATTTTTTCAATTTTCAAAAAAAAGGTGATTTCAACGAAGATGAGACCTGCACCATTATTTTAAGCATTTCTTAACGAAAATGACACAAAGTGATAAAAATCATTTTGCGTCATTTTTGAGAAAATTTTGAACATTTCTTGCGACTTCATGAAAAGAACCCTCAAAATATTCTTTTGGAACTTCCAAAGCCTCGAGTTCATTTAAGTCAATTGGAGAATATAAATGGTGAAGAAAATCGGATGAAAGGTTTAGGCGCTACCGTTGACCACAGATGGACAAAGATGGAAAGAATGACATTTTGGTGTCAATCAATTTTTCGGTATCAAGGATCCATAAAACATGGATTTACTGTTTACTAAAGGTAAAATACAATTATTCGTAAACTACATGCTACAGGAATCATGGGATGCGGTTTACAATATTGTTGATACGCACTATAAATGTAATTAATATTTTTATATCCTTTAATTTCACTTAAATACTAGCTGGTACCCGGCACGTTGCTGCCGCATAAGAAATAATTGAGGCAATATTCCTCTCCCACCTCTCTTTTCCCCTCTCTCTTTTTTCTCCTCTCTCCCTCCCCCTCTGTCTCTTTCCTCCTCTCTCATTTTCCCCACTCTCTCTGTTTTCCATCTGTATCGCTTTTTTCCATCTGTGTCTCTTTCCTCCCTCACTGTATCTCTTCTTCCCCTTCATGACTCTTCGTTCCCTCTGTGTCTTTTCTTCCCCTCTGTGTCTTTTCTTCTCCTCTGTGTCTTTTCTTCCCCTCTGTGTCTTTTCTTCCCCTCTATGTCACTTTTCTCCCTCTCTGTATCTCTTGTTCCCCTCTGTGTCTCTTCTTCCCCCAGTTACTCTCTTTTCCCGCTCTGTTTTCCCTCTCTCTCTATTTCCCCCTCTCTCCATTTTCTCCTCTCTCCATTTCTCCCTCTCTTCTTTTTCCCTTCTCTATTTCCCCCTCTATTTCCTCCTATCTGTTTTTCTCTCTATTACCTCTATATTTTTCTTCTCTTTCACTTTTTTCCTCTCTCTATTTCCCCCTCTCTATTTCTTTCCCCCTATTTTCCCTCTCTCTCTATTTTTCATCTCGATTTTCCCTCTCTCTATTTTCCCTGTCGATTTTCCATCTCGAGTTTCCTCTCGATTTTCCCTCTCTAGATTCTCCCTCTCCCGATTTTTCCTCTCTAAATTTCCCCGCTCTTTTTCTCTCTTTTCCCTCTCTCTTTTCCTCTCTCTTTCCCTCTCTCTTTGTCACTGTCTCTTTTTCCCTCTCCTCTCATCAACTTATGCTGCCTGTGCCTCGTGTTCTTCTCGACCTCGCTCTACGGTTCACGGTCACGCCCAGCAACAATGAAGCTCATGCCAATTGGGAATTGCATTTAACTAAAGCGCCATCATGTGCTCTAGCGCCATCGAGTGGGGTTACAATAATTGTACTTGTAATGCCTATGTTCTTCCCGCAAGTACAAGCAATAAGTTAACGTATTTTTATCGCATTTGGATGCCTGGTATGCTGGTATGGCAGCGCATTAAGCACGAACCAACAAATATTGATTTTCATATATTAGATTCATTTTCTGTATAATTATTTTTCGAGAAATTTTCAGATTTTTAAATAAGTATTCTGCTATTCGGGGCGGAGATGAATCCAACAAAACAGAGATAATTAAAATTGGTCCAGTCGTCCTTGAGTTATAAATTAACCCGACTTTGATTTATTTACATAGATTCTGCACGTCTTTGAATAGGTGAGGCAATAAACTTTGAGCAGGTGAGGCCTTTGGCCTCAAAATATTAGATTTTAAGGCCTTAGAACACTTCTTTAGAAGTTATTTAACGATACAGATTTGACCTGTGTAGCGGGCTGCGTTTGCATGAATATCTAGTTTTTTATTCTTCGGCGCCATGTAGTACCATGTTTTCTACATTTTATGTAGAATATGTATTTATTCATTGTGAAGCATCATAACACATCTCATGACCTCTACTTCAAAAGTACAAATCATTGTTAAGAAAATTCATAAGGCTGGCTAAAATTACAAACCTAATAAAATTTTTTTTTAAAATTAAATAACAAAAGAAAAGCAATGTGGAGTATAGTAAAAAATACGTCTGCATCATCTATAACCCTTCTAAAGAAAGTTTTTTAAAAGTTAATTTTAAAAGTTAATTATAAAAACATTAACAATCCGGCATCAGTGACTAGTCTCTTCAACAAGAGGTTTTCGAAAATTGCTGATCTCACTTTAAGGTCTTAAGTCACACAATTTAGCACTATAATTTACTATCAGTTAATAATGTTCTCAACGAATATTCCAAAACCCTTGATTTAATTCTAATTAATATATCAAATTGTTTAGAGATCTCTAAATGCGCGGAACCCATTTTAAAAGAAGATAAGTATCATCCATCAATTAAAATCAAACTATGTATGAAAGGCAGCCAACAAAACATAATATTAAAACCTACTCTTATTACTGTTCCAGACTTTAAAAGGGCTAACTTTAAAGAAATTTTTTGTAGTATTAAACATGTTAAATGGAATGAACTTAAAGAATTGAAGACCCTGATGAAGCCATTGATTTCTTCTACGATAGTTTGAACTGTATCTTGGATAAGTATGTTCCTAAGAAAAAAATTAACAGTAAAAAATATTATCCCCCTTGGTTTACAAAAGATATATTTCTAAATTTAAAAGTTAAAGAGTATTATCGCAAGAGATCAAAATTCTCTCCACACAATCTACATAAATATAAAGAATTAAGAAGGATAACGAAGTCGATGATCAATGACGCTTATCTAAATTAAATTAAAAATCTTGAAAAAGGTTTCATCCATAATCCTAAGTTATTTTGGAACTATATTAATCGAAAAAGTTTAAAAATTCTCGCAGATCTCATGTTATGACTTTTAAAAATATTCCGTTAAATAGTGATGACGATATTGCTAATAGCTTTGCCACTTTTTTCAAATCAGTTTATGTTTCCCATAATGCAATCAATGACCATATTCTTGATTCTTCTCTTTTGGGCACTGCTAACACATTTAACATCAACAACATCACATTTGATGAAATTCGAATTGCTATAAAAAAATTGAAACCTAAAATGTGTAGCGGTCCTGATGGTTTACCACCGTTTATATTGAAAGGCTGCTATGATGCGTTATCATATCCCTTACAAATTATTTACAATCTGATTTTAAAAATTGGAAAATTTCCAAAGAAATGGAAACTTACTAGTGTATGTCCAATACTTAAGTCTGGTACTAATGTAAAAATTGAAAATTATAGACCTATTTCAATAAATTCCTCTCCTGCGAAAGTATTTGAACAAATAATGTATGTTAAAATTTTTAACCATGTTAAATGCTACTTATCTGATTACCAACATGGTTTTATTACTGGTAGATCCACTACCACAAATCTTGTAAATTTTGTTCAGTATGTTTCAAGCAATTTAGACCGTAGAGTTCAGGTTGATACAATTTACACAGATTTTTCTAAAGCTTTTGACAAGATTAATCACAAAAAACTTTTATCTAAACTTTCTTTTTTCGGATTTTCTAAACAAATGTTGAACTTAATGAATTCGTATTTAACAAATAGAGAGCAATATGTTAAATTTCATCTACACAAATCGTACCTTTATAAAACAGATTCTGGAGTGCCTCAAGGTTCAAATCTCGGACCTCTATTATTTCTAATTTATATCAAGGATTTGCCTAATGTAATTCAATATTCAAAATGTTTACTTTTTGCTGATGATTTGAAAATTTATAAATCAATTGAAAATGAAAATGATTCAAACAAATTGCAAGCTGATATTAATAACGTCTACCGATGGAGCGTAGAGAATGATTTGTACTTTAATATTAAAAATGTTGTTTCATTACTTATACACGAAATAAAGCATATCTAAGAACAAGTTACTCAATGAATAATGAATCATTAGAACGTGTATATTTTGTAAAAGACTTAGGTGTTACTATTCAACATAATTTGACTTACCATAAACACATATTTAATATAACTAATGATGCATTAAAAAATCTTGGCTTTATTATTCGAAATTCGAAAAATTTCAATAACACCTCAAGTTTAATACTCCTCTTTAATTGTCTTGTGCGCGCCAGATTAGAATACGCTTCAGTTATTTGGTCTCCTCATTGCATATCACTAAGTAACCAAATTGAAAAAATTCAAAAACGATTCTCGAGGTATTTATACTACAAAAAGTTCAATCAATCTGCTTATGAAGTTGCTTATACTATTTTAGTTAAAGAATTCAATCTAACTACACTTGCCAATAGAAGAGTCTTTGCTGAACAATTGTTCTTATTTAAAATAGTTAATGGTCTATCAGATAGCAGTGAATTGCTGTCACAATTGTCTTTTAATGCACGAGTATCAAATTTAAGAGGACGAGAATTATTATATTTCAATAAACCAAATACAACATCTCACAAATATTCACCACTCTTGAGAATGTCTTCAAAATTCAATGAATTCAGTAGAGTGTGGGATTTAGACTTTAGTTTTTCTTTGCTAAAATATATAGAGAAATTAAATGAAATATTGAATGATCACTGAATGTGGATTTATTGTGTTAAATATTGCTCGCTATTATGTTCCGATTATTCTGTAGATGCGTTTTCCATTTTTGTATTATTTTCATTTTTTATACTCATTTCTGTTCCTTTTCTGTAATGGCTGTTTTGAAGATATGTTTCCATTTTTGATTATCTTACTGGTGTGTTATGTTTTATCAATTTTGCAAAAAGATGTATTCTTGTAATTGGACTTCTGTAATTTAGATTTGTTATATCATTTGAAACTCTTTTTTATTATTGTGTATGTTTTGTATATTTTTCCTAGTAATGCCTACTGTAATTGGGGCTTTGCCCTGTTGTGGGTAATTAAATAAATAAATAATGACAGTTACGTGATGCCTGCAGAAGTTGTGAGGTTGCACCTGGTCAAAAGACTCCCTGATCAGTGATTGATTAGCATCGTTTCCCTAGAATCACTGGTTGGGGAATTATGCAATTTTGTAGAATAGTCACTGCAACGCCTCTGACCAAAGGGTTAAAGTCTCGACCTCGTAGGAATTTTGATACTAGCTAGGCAGCTTGAGCGAATTTAGCTGCTGTCTGGTAGAGAATTCTAGCAGTCTGCTGTATTGATCGGTAGGTTTCCGTAGTTTCTCGGATCAACATCACGCGAATACCGGAAAAGAACTCTTACAAACGGGCCACGGACCGCGCGCGATCTTCCTTTCTCTTCATTGCCTCATTCTCACCCATTACTTACACATACTTACTCATGTACTTACTCAAAAGTTTAAAAAAGAAGTCACCAACTGGATGCATGTAAATAATACTTGACTAAATTGCCACTGCTCGTTTACTAAAACTCAGGACTAGGTGGACGCCACGCTGCTTCAGCGCTGTGACAAACCTCATACTTATTCCAGTCTTACCTATCAAACAAAATTCTACTCCATTTTTCAAATAAATACTTCCCTATCATTCTTTCACATGTCTCTCTCTTTCCCTCTCTCTCTTCGGATCACTAAAATCCTAGTGTTTTTGCTTCCTTTCTTTCTTTTAAATTTCAACCGAGAGTACTTAACTCCCTCTTTCCTCTAAATTATCACTATTATCTAATTGTTTAACTTTGAAAGTGAACTAATCTCCGTGGCACACAAAAATACCGTTTCTCTTCTTATTTCCCTTTTACATTTATTCTTAGTTATATTTAGTTCAGTTCACACATGTGTACGTTTATCATTAGTTACATTTATTACATACATTTATTTCAGTACACACTTGATTTTGCATGAGTATTGCTCTTATGTGTATGTATTCAAGGTATTATAATTTTATGCTTTTAACTTTGTCGAGATGTGTTTCACTAATTTGCAATCTTTCTGTTTCAGTTCATCATGTCTTGCAACCTTCACCATATGTTAAGACATATTATTCAAATCAAACTATTTCCGTTTCTCCTTTGTATTTTGTGTGCACCGAAATTGTTACTTACTTGTATTGTGTTCTTAGAAGAGTATTGTGTCTTGGCCTTAAGCCACCATCCTGATTGAGGTTTACCTGGGTTTACTGAATCGCTTAAGGCGCATGCCGGGATGATCCCTTTGTTTGCAGTCCCAGGAATAATTGTAGCGTTAGCCATTGGCTTACGGGTGAAATATGTCCTGTCGGTTTTCAGGTCTTGGGAATATTCTAAATGGTTAACATTTCCTACATTTTTAAAATTTCCAATTTTGTAGGTTGGGGAATATTTTTATATTGTAAACATTTCCTAAAACTGAATTGAGCTTTTCCACGTTTTTAATTATATTTTTACTCGTAAAATCTTTTCACCATTATCTTTCAATCTTCTCCGTTTCTCTTAGAACTTGAATTTTTGACTTTATGTGTTTTCGCTTGTATGCTGACGAGATTCTGTAGTAGGCTTGTATGCTGACGATATTCTAGTTTTCATTTAGGGGTATTTCAGTAATACGTACGCAATCATAGCTTCTACTAAAACCTCTTTGAAAAAAATTAGAAGTACACATTAATACTTCACCAATTTATACAATCTCTTTCAAATCCTCTTCAATATGTAACTTGCCTAGTCACAGAAAGATAGTTTCTCTAAATTTTGAGTAAAATCTCGTAGTGTTTAACTTTATATATTTGGGATTAATTTTTAAATTACATCCCTAACTTGAAATTGATAAATTTAAACATACAAATGCTGTGACAACATTCCTCTTCCACAAACTCTTTCCTTCCTCGCTTTCATTCCTTCTATGTTATGCTGCTATCTTACCAAATTGCGTACGTATTTCTCATTGAATGACCTCCTTCTATTATGCACTAATGTAATACAATTTTGAAAGTGGTTAGGCGGAAGAGCAGGCTAAATGGTCTGACCCTCGCCACAAATTAAGACATTTATTTATTTACATGCCATGTATTAGGTCAGCCACTTGCTAACGTAGTCACCATTTCTCTTCAATGACCGTAAAAACACTTAACTTCGCAATTTTGTTGGTTTTGTCTGAGGACACGACTCGATATGCTTCGCTCGAGAATTCTCCAACGAATGATAAGAAAAAGTGTGTGAGAGAAGAAATTCAGAGAAACGAGTTAAGTGACTATTTAGCAAACAAGTGAAACCACGGAATCTACTGTTTGGAGCAGCCGAGCGCTTGAATAGTCCTCCTTGCAACCGCTGAATTCAATGTAGCTATATTAAAAATACCCCACGTCAGGACTGTAACCATAAGACTTCCTGGTCAGAGTACCTGCAATGGCAACGGGTGTTATGGAGCTATCTCAGTCGATTCATGTTATTAGTTTTTAATTTTTGTGGCAATGTATTAACCAAATCGTTTGAAAGCTGTATTTCAATAAATATAACGCGAAAAGAAGAAAATACGACAAATATTAATTGAGTAAAATATTGCACTGAATACTGCAAATATCCATAATAATAGAAAGTATTACTAATGCCAAAAATTGACCCTACGAGAAAAACAGTAAATGCTTGAGCTTCGCGAACAGGAAATGTTGAAGCTTAATAACTCATTTTCGAACAAACTAAGAAGTTTTTATCATAAGTCAACCTGGGATAATGTTTCCTTGCACAATTCGACTTAGACTCATTTGCATTGAAAGGTGTTGTACAAAAGGGTTTCACGAACGAATGTAACACATGTAGACACATGGCTTCCAGTTGTAAAGTACTTACTGCTATTGTCAAGGGAGTTGAGATACGATGACATTGCCTTGCGTTCATTAAAGGCTAGCTTAGTGCTAAAGGGAAACCCATCATCTCAGAAGAATGGACTAAACGATCTTCAAAGACATAATCAGAAATTTCTTGAAAGCGGAGTTGACGACTTGAAACATCTTTGAGATCACCTCGTTAGATACTACATAATTATTCAATCACAACTGAGTCATATTTTAACGTATCGTAATACAACAGGTTTGCGTTGCAATTCTTTTCTTAGGTTATAGATTGCAATCAAGAGAAATTATCATGATTACGAAATCATGAGCTTTTAACATATATTCCGGTTCGCAAAAACCCATCATTCCTGGTTTTTGAGAAGTTCTCGTATGTACAAAAATAATCCTTCGTGTGAGATTTTTTGCTATAATGCAGTGGTGTCATGGTCGTCTACTGGTGGCAGTGGCACGCGTCGTGGCACCGTAGCATACCACAAGCTTCTTTGCGCAAGTAGCGTCGGGAAAGGAAACTATTAGTATCCCTGCCATTTTACAATAGGAATAGCGTTGTCTCTGGTGGCAGGATAATGAACTGCGTGGAGGAGCGATTTCAAATAATAAAAAAATTAATAAAGTTGAAAATTGCTTCCTTTTCTGTTCTGAGAATCTGGACTGAAAGGGTCAGTGGACCTCATCGACTTCGACCAATAAAAATTGCAAAAGTGGATGAAATGGCAATAATTGGAGATTTTTAAAGGCAATAGGCTGAAAATAGATTAAAATGTAAATTTGCAAATATTGGAATTTTGAAATATTTGGAAAACTTGTGATCTCTGAAAATCTAGTTTGGTTGTTCCATTGTATTACTACTTTATCTGTTTCCGGAAAAACTATAGCAAAATGTTCGTCCAAACGAAAGTACTGTCATTTATACCTCATGGAATGAAGCAAACCTCAATCGAAATATATTTCAATCATTCACTTCATCATTATTTTAAGATACTGATTAGTAAAGATCGGATTCCCATGCAATTGCATCTTTGTTTGCTAACTTCAAATGAGATGAAACCTTGACAGAAATTTGAATCATGAAACGGACATTATTTTAGTACTAGTTTTATTTTGCACGAAATTGCACGTTTTGGGTAAAGCTGCCAGAGAATTGCATATTTTGGGATTTTACTGGACGAATTTGCAAGATTCATAATTTATTGTTTAAAATATAATTTTTATATAATAAACTTGTTTTAATGTATCTTTTAAATGTTTTTTTTAAGAAAAAGTTTTAACGTCATAACTCAGTAATGCATTTTGATGGTCTGTGAAACTGTTTAATACATATTAATTTAGCATTTTTGTTGCCCTATGAACTGATCGTCTATACATTTCATGATGCCTATTGTTTAATTAAAATTTCTGACAGTGAGCTACTGCAGCACCGATAAGCGATATTAACCACGAACTAGGTCCGCGGCTCTCTGGTTCTGATCGCTCAGCCAACGCTATGTTTGGGGTCTATCTTTCCAATCGGATCCGTTGTGTCAGTCTTCGCTGAACTTGCCAACACAAAACAGTATGCCCGAGTCACATTTGACCATAAGTTCGGGCGCGAAGCTTGGTGGCAAGCGCACTACGTTTCAAATTCATCGAAATTCTCGGAACAGATTATGCCCTGGGAAATGAAGAGAGAATAATCGCAGTTTTGACGGCTTTTAGCTGCGTGGACACGTACAGCCAGAGTAAGGCTCGGCACACACACAGATGTAGAACGAAACTTTCCCTGTCTGAAACATAGATTGATAGACGATATAATAATTTCTCAGAAAACAATTTGGAAATATACATAATTGTGCCAGGTGGCTTAGCTCATTGGTCAGCGTGCTCGCTTTCCCTGGGTTCGATTCCCGGTCGGGCAAGTTTGTGAGTTTTACTTGCAACGTCTTAGCATATGTTGCTGTGTGATGATGAGAAAACTCACATGTCAGGTTGAGAAGATCAGAATACGGCGAAAGGATGTATTCGTGCTAACCACAGGGCCGCGAGGCTAGGACGCTGCTGGAAGGCCATGGCCCGTTCGCGAGCTGTCGCGCCAAGTACAAACGTAATTGTAAATTATAATGAAAACAAATAAGGACATTCCTTTTGTAACTTAATTATTTTTGATTTGTGAAGGTTTGTTTGAATTTTTCAATTTTTGTATTTACTTTCTTGTATTTTTATACTAAATTAATTTTTGTGCGCGTAATATTTAAAATGTCAAATATGGTTTATTTACTTATTTATTTATTTGTCAAAAACAGTAAAAACTGTATATGACGTGTGGGGAAAGAGAAAGGTTTGATTCAACATTATGTACAAAATTATAATAAAAACATCATAATATTTCAAACACCCTAAATATCACATCCCAAAAATACAATAAGTTGATAAATGGATTAACTGGAGATTTTAGGCTTCATAACACCATTTTTCAAAGTTTTGATCTTTTTATTGCAAGTTTTTGCACGTTTTGTTAAATTTACTGCAAGTTTTAGAGAGTTTTACTGCACGAAAATCCGGTCTCTACTAATTAGTATTAATTATTATTGATAAGTAATTTACTTTTCCTTATGTAAAATGTTTCTCATGGGTTGCATTTTACTATAGAAAGTAGCGCAGTTAATGTCTGTTGTCTAATGTTTTTTGGGTGTACCAGTGCCAACCCCAAGAAACTGCTTCAATGACAACAAAGGAATCTTTTAAAATTGTGTTGACATTTTTTTATTCCGTTCTCTTCGATTATCATATCGTCGTAAAACTGTTTTTTGTTATTCTATAAAACTCTACACGATTTCTTTCGCTTATTTCGCATTACTTTTTTAATATTGATTTGTTTGAAATTTAAATATAATGAAGTCGAGAGAAAGGAGACACATTAGTCTTGTCGAATTACGTGCGCCCTACTGTACAATCGTATAAAAAGTTTTGGCTACTTCTTTTCAATAAATATATCTTAAGTTGCGCATTTTATAGCGACAAATATGTATAATATGATGATAATTAATTACCAACGCCAATTTCAACTACATGTACCATTTCTAAACAAATATCAAATTATTGCTTTTTAAAATATTGTAAAATAATTCAAGACAGTTAATAATTATCTTTATACGTGATACTGTATATGATAGAATAAGTATATCCTTTAATAATCTCATACTTTCTTTTAAGGACATTATAGTTAGATTATTTTCTGTTGAAAATGTAATAAAATGCGTAAATATTTATTCTTACAACAAAAATTTCTTAATAAAAAGATAAAATTCAATTACGTATTTCATATGAACAGTTTTAATAAAATTAAATTCGAAAACGACTACAGTAAACATTGACGCAACTCACAAGCACTTACACAATAAGACTGCACGCCTACGAATAAGACTGCTTGCCTTGGAATGGTTAGCGACATTTGATCGGCGCATAACACCTCACCTTGCTACCTGCATCCTGGCTGCACTTATGCACGAGTGCATTTTGTTCGCGAGCGTGTCTTCATTCTGATTAATCTGTAGGAGGGGCAACGCTCCGGTTGCGGCTAATGCGTGGTCGCTCATCGCGAATGAAGAGCAGAGAGAGGGAGGGGAGGGGGGCACGAGCGAAAGGAGCGGCGGCTCCCGCAACGCCCCTGCTTTGTTTCTGCGCGCGCGCGGGCGCTTTCATTATAATTTTATTCCTCCGCTCCCGAGATAAGCCGCTCGCAACCGCAGCGCCCTCTGCACGGCCGACGAGCGATACGACCGGCCGCTCGGGACAATTTACGTCTGTTGAAAATTGGTTTGGGTGGGGTTCAAACCCGGGACTACATATGAAACGCTGTCAGAACAGCCTGTCTGCCAACACTCGACTCGTGATATTTATGTCTTCAGAACAATCGACAGATGAAATACGAGAGTCGACTGAATACCACACGCTTCTCCGCGCGGCGCGCCAGGACCGTGCACGCGGGAACGCGCGGGCGGGGCGCGGGCGGGCGTGGAGGGAAGGGCGGGCGTGGAGGGAAGGGCGGGCGTGGAGGGAAGGGCGGGCGTGGAGGGAAGGGCGGGCGTGGAGGGAAGGGCGGGCGTGGAGGAGAGGGCGGGCGTGGAGGAGAGGGTGGGCGTGGAGGCAAGGCCGAGCGTGGAAGGAAAGGGCGAGAGTCGATGAAAGGAAGGGCGGGCGTGGAGGGAAGGGAGGGCGATGTAGCGGGTAGGGAGGTTGGCGTAGCGGGAAGGATGGGCGTGGAGGGAAAGGTGGGCGTGGAGGGAAAGCCGGGTGTGGAAGGAAAGGCGGGCATGTAAGGATGGGCAGACGTCGAAGGAAGGGCAGGCGTGGAGGGAAGGGCGGGTGTCGTGGGTGGCTGGGGACGGGGAAACGTGGTGCATCGACGGCGGAGACGGTGGCGATGGGAGGGATTGGTCGACGATGCAACACGTGGACCGGGGATCTTAGGGTTCGAGTCCCGACAGTGACAGGATTTTCGACATTACCTTGAAAGCTAGGTCGAATTCAACCACTGTCTAGAGAAGAAGTCTAGCTGCCGGTTGCTCTGATCAACACAAAGGCGACTGCTGTAGCAGTACCCTAGCAAACGGGCCACGGATCGCGCGCATGCCGTCGCCCCTTACACACATATCCATGCACTACACTTCCACACATGTGTGGAGTCCAGTCGGGAGCTTATAGAGTCTCGGCAGGGGCAGTGCCCCGCTGGGGGGGAGAAACCTAGTTGGATAAACCCCGCTGGCCAACGTGCAGTTCGGCGCCGGATCTTAGCATCCTGGAGGGGAAGATCACCGCCACCTCCTGCGATGAAATATGCACTACACTTACAGGTCTAATGACCTTAGCAGTTCACGCGCCTGAAAACACCAAATAATAAGTTAGTCAACACAGGACGTGGAGGCGTGGGCGGTATTGGTGTAGGCAAGTCTGCGGCCATGGAGCGGGGACCACGGCGACGGAATTGATGGCATATATGCAGGTTTTGTGGTGACTGTTAGGGATTGCAACTTCTGCAATGGCTGGTAGAGGTACGAGAGTGTGAGAGGCGCTGCAGCTCTGCACTTGGCAAGAAAGTACAGATGAATGATAAAAGCGGAGATACCTGCAACGGCTGACGTAGTTGACGAGACGACAGTATTTGCCGCGGGCGCGTTAGCAGACGGGAGCGGCATGGCTGGCTGCCAAACGGGCGCATGGATTGCGCGATGAAGTCCAGCAGGAGAATATCTAAAGAGGAATCTAATTTCTCATTAATGCATGAAAGCCTTCAACACCAAGTCAATGCGACTGTCTACATTTTCAATAGCGAAAGTATTTATATCAAAATGGTTGCACTAATCTTATAAAACATTTACAAAGTTTTATACCAGTGAATACCACATGCTTCTCCGCGCGGCTCGCCGTGCCATGGACGTTGGGGGCGCGCGGACGGGGCGTGAGCATGCGAGGAGGGAGGGGGGCTTGGCGGGAGGGCGGGCTGGAGGGAAGGGCGGGCGTGAAGAGAAGGGTGTGCGTGGAGGGAGGGGCAGGCGTGCATGAAGGGAAGGGCGGGAGGACCTGGACAGAATGAGGGCGTGCGTGGAGGGAAGGGCAGAATGAAGGGCGTGCGTGGAGGGAAGGGCGGAATGAAGGGCGTGTGTGGAGAAAGGACGGACTGGAGGGAAGGAAGGGGGGCATGGAGGGAAGAAAGGGCGTACGTGGAGCGAAAGGCAGACGTGCGTGGAAGGAGGGCGGGCGGGCGTAGGAAGGGAAGGCGACAAGGGGCGGGCGGGGTTCGGGCGGGATTCGGGCGGGGCGCGGGCGGGGCACGAGCATGCGAGGAGGGAGGGACAGGCTTTGACGGGCAGGGGGTAGCTGGGGGACATGGTGCATCAACAGCGGAGACGGTGGTGGTGGGAACAACTGAGAACAATTACAAAACATTTACAATGTTTCAGATGGGTTTTAGGGTTCATTATAAACAAATATAAAAATAAAACTCTACGTTTTGCACCAGCAATGGAGTTTCAAGTCATCAACTGATGTTTCTGTAATGCCACTGAATGGAAGGTTCTTGGTTTCGAGTTCCAGGGTGACAGAATTTTCGACACTAGCTTGACAGTAAGGTCGAATTCAGCCGCTGTCTGGAGGAGAATTACTAGTGGCCGAATGCTCTAGTCGGTGTTTTCCGTGGTTTCTACGATCAGAACCACGCGAAGGTCGGAGCAGTACCCTAACAAACAGGCCATGGACCGCGAGAGATATTCCCTTCCTTTTCCTTGTTCTATCTTCACCCCCTACTTGCACACACTTGTTGGAACTTGTTGGGAGACCAGTCGGGAGCTTAGAGCTTGTCCCGGCTGGGGCGGTGCCACGCTAGTGGGAGATACCTGGTTGATGAAAAACTCTGCAAGCGGACGTACGAGATGGGAGCCGGATCTCGCCTTCGAGGAGGAAAAGATCACATCTCCCGCGATTAAAAAACACGCACTACACTAACGGGAATGATATTAGCAATTAACGCGCCCGGAATCATTAATTAATCAATCATCTAAATTGTGCTTTCCCTTTTCTTTAACCATCAGATCACAACATTAAACAATTATAAGCAAAATCAACGTACGATAATGTGAGAAATATATTTTCCGTTACTTCTTGTTACTTGTCAATTGTCAATTGTCTGGTCAATTTTATGCATTCACATTTTTCAATTTTGGTCCAGGCCTCTTTGCACAATTATAATGTCTACTTGGAATCAGGGCCCCACCAACCCTAGTACAAGTAGTGTACCGAACGAAGGCGACATTTGTGAAAGGGTAGCAAAAATTGACATTTTAAAAAAATATTTGCGTTATTTTTAATTTTTATTTTAACCAAGAAAGTTTACCCAATTATTCGCAAATATAAAAACTCTTTTTGTTGTTAAATTTTGAGTCTAAAAAATAAATATACTTATGTAAAAGTAGAAGTGATACAATTTTCGGATATTGCATCAATGTTGTATATAATGCAATATCAGTTAGTTTTATTTCTCATGCAAAACTGTGAAATCGTTGCTCGACTTCACAGTCAAAAGTCTCTTTAAACTACGTAAAATACACAATTGTGTAACAAACTCAAAACGTTAGAACACGGGGGCGCAAACAAAACTTTGCACTAGGTTGCAAATTATCTTGGCACATCCATGCTTATTATTACCCAAATCTAAATTGAAAGCGTTTGTATTGTATGTAAATTTAATTTAAATTCAGTGCGTTGATGAATGATCAAATCGTTAAATTTATCGGCGATATTAACATTAAGAACGCACAAGAAGTTCAGAAAAGTCAAAAGATTCCTTTAAAATGAAACTCGTTTGACATCATGCAATTAAATATCCAGAATCATCCAGTGATCAGTGGTCCGTGCAAAGAATCAGTACAGCTGTGAGTGAAAACAAAGCATCTTGATAATTTTTAAACAACGTTTGCTAGAAGCTAACATGCGTTACATGTACTTAGTTTGTTGATTGAGTTATACAATTTTTTGAGTTTGTAGTTATGTAGATCCTGAGCTTCTTGTTTCCTCAATTTCTCAGCCTCTCTTTCTGTTATAGAATTCATAGTTCATTCGTTACAAGATCTAAACAAAAACCTAATGTTCTAAAGAAGAGAGCTTGTAAAGGAAAACGCAGGATAAATAAAACAAATATCTTTTCTTAAGGTGCCGGTAATAAACAGATTCCTATTCTTACGTACGAAATGTGCTTAACTGCGAAATTTGCGTTCTTAATGTTTTAGAAATACGCAAGCTGTTTCAGGCCGTTAGTATTCCCCTGTATATTCACTGTCATTCGCAGTCGAATATTATTTAAAACGATTGTCGAATTTGTGTGAGATTTCGTACCGACGTAATTACTTCTACGGTTATTAGCGACTGTGAATATCATTGTCATAAATTTTGTGGATTGTTTATTCTAATCTTACGAACAACCAAAGACATTTTATAATGTTAAAAATTATAGCTTATAATAATGAAAGGGAAATTACGTTTTATGTATGACAGAGGTGGCACGTAACTTCTGTCCCTGTCACCTATGAACCCACCCGGCAGTCGACTGAAATTCTTCCTTCGTGATGTATAGTACACACCCTTGGTGGTCTACAACTCCCCACAACTCCTTGTTCTACCAGGAGGAATGTTCTTCTGGGTGAGCACCTAGGCTTTTGGCCTTTATCCGCACCACGATTCAGTGCAAGAACACCTTCAGCCTGGCATCCGGATCCCGCCGGAACGCAGTTACCCCTCTCGGGAACCTTTTCCTGGGTCGGGCTACCCTGGCAAATCGCAGCTTCTGGCTTTCCAGGCAAATGACGTGAGTGCCGCCGAGAGACTGAGGACTGCGTGGACGTCTCTGCCTTCACCAAGGGTCTCACGTCTTGGGACCGACTGTGAGTACCACCAAAACATAGGCAAAACTGACAGGGGAGTTACGCTGTCTGTCAGAGGATACCGGTTAACGAATCTCACGCCCAATCCCTCCAAAGGTCGATGACGAGCTACCTACTCATTACTCCATCTTGAAGCAAACGACGTGAGTGCCGCCGAGAGACTGAGGACTGCGTGGACGTCTCTGCCTGCACCAAGAGCCTCACGTCTAGGGACCGACTGACCCCCTCCGTCGTGGTGTGTATGCAAGCCGTTGAGGAAGAAGTAACACGTTGCCAGAAACCTTGGCGACGTGTTCCGTGGGCCTCGGACACTCCGTTGCACCACAGGGCGCCCAATTGTGCTCGGCAGGCATCCGCGGCGAGCAATTGTCAGGCGCCCTTCCGAGCGTCGGGTCGGGTCGGGTCGGGTCGGATCGCACCGGGTCGGGCAGGGCCTCGACCGGCCAGACACAGCGCCTTGTACCAATTTTTTGTGCGCGGTCCGCCCGGCACTTCGGCACAAAGAGCGCGTTGCATCCTCGCCGCACTCGCCTTGTAAGCTCTGTTTCGTTGTTGGATGTAAATTTAAACAGCTATAACTCACACGCGACCTAGGGCACTTGGAATTTTCCTCCCGCCTCTCCCTCGCTCTATGCACCAACGACACGTGGGGCGCAGGAGGAGGCGACGTCACCTCGACTCGTTACGTTCGATACTACAAGTACATGCATTCCTCCTAGATCACCTTGTGCCGCAAGACCCTCGTGTTGTAAAGCTAACTGCATTTACGAAATGATCCCTAACTTCAACAATGAAAGAGAAAAAAAGGTTTGAAGAAATTTGATGCTTTGCCGTTTTTGAAAATTCAGTAGTTTTATTGAAAATTGGATCTGTACCAGTTTTATTAGCAACCTTTGCTCTATTTGAGCCAGAAATTGAAAGAAAAACCGTAGGATATTTGGGAGGAAATGTACTAGAGAAGTTACGTAAAGTTCTCCCAAAAATAAAATGTTCAAGTTCGCAAGGTGTGGGTTTCGACCAAACCATACGGGAAATATGAATTTTGGCGAAAATTCTGCGTACGATTTAGGTGCTAGTGTTGTTCAGTCAGACGTACGGGTGGATGGACTGTCAGTCAGACTTTCTGAAAAAAAAAACATCACTTTTTCGATATCAGAACACCCAAAATATGTATTTCCATGTAAATTTCGCTACCCTTCGTTTTGAGAATTCATAATTTTCTCTAGACTACAAACTGTACGTGAAAATAATAATTAAGGGCCCACAAACCTAGAAAGTCAGAAAATAACATAATGTCCATTAACATATTACATAAATGTAATGATCGTCAGCTTTATTGTTTAAAAACTTCTCAATGTACATTTTTCTTATACCCAGGTATACTGACCCCTTACACGGACGAGTGATCACTGGACGACTCTGGATAATTAATTATATTGTGTTAAACAAGTTCCACTTTAATGAACTATTTTGACTTTTTCAAACCTTTTGTCCGTTATTAATGTTACATTGATTATAAATGAATGATTTCATCATTCATAAGCGCATTTTTTAAACTACTTATAAAAACAAAAATATAAAAACTTCTAAACAAATTCGTTCGAGTACGTTTCCCCTAAATGGCTACAAGTTTACGCTTGAATGTCTTCATGAAATTCTCTATACTTGTATGATATTTCCAAAATCTCATTTCCTTTGCGTTATTAGAGATTTATGTTATTAAAATGAAGTTGCTAATGATCAAATAACATTGTAATAATGAAAAAATGTAAAAGTTCTTGAAACATGATACTCTAAATATAATATTACTGAAGAGAAAACTATATTACTTTGTAAATTGAAATGCTATCAAAATATTGTGTACTACTTATTCTGTAATGTTTATTTTTGAGAGAAGATTTTTTAATAAGCCTGGAATGTAGATAATTGAATACAAGCAATATAGGTGTTTTGTATCGTGTACGCATAAACGATGCCAGAGAACTCCTCCGATCTACGGACTTGTAACATATACTAGTATAAACAGAATTATATTTCTCATTCATAGCATACGTAATAAAAATCAATCATCCACTACAATAAAACCCGTCCGAGTGTAAATGATACTCACTTCATTGATGCTGACCACACTGATATAAATGCTTTAATACTAAACAAACATCGTCTCCTGTATTATTTCAGTAGTATACCTTTGGGTTCCGGCTCTCACACGCAACCAATCTTTATAAATGAGGGCTCTATAAGAAAGATAATTTCACGGAGACTTGACGAATTCCACTTTGACTTTAAAAATATGGATGATTTCGTAAAAAAAAAACGCATCCAAATATTCATGTAAAATGCAACCCGTATCACATGTCGGATGTTGGTCACATGGGAATGTTGGTCAAACGATGTTTGCATTTTTAATATCTTAACGAACCGACACCTTGAGTTTAATATCAAACGGTGTTTTATTTACAATATGAGTTTGCAGCTGGGCGTTGGTGTACATACTTCAGATACCGCCAACATTTAAATCGTGCGTTTGGACTGCGATCGTTGGCAGTTGTCGGGTGACTTGCACTATTCTTTCTATAATTTTAAATTTAGTTGTTTTTTAATTGATTCACGTAGTATTGTAGGCTAGCGCGTTTTGATTTTTGTTTTCCATTTATTTCAAGCTATTTTACTTTAGCTACTTTAAAAAGTTTGTTCTTTGTGTTGTGCCATAGCACAAGTTTTCCCCCACTACCTCTGCGTACCCGTGCGAGAACTCTCGCATGTTAGACCCCACACTCATCCCTATCCTTCTATTTTCATTCTAAGAGGGAAAGTAGTTAACGAAACGTGTTTATTTGTTTAAAATATATAAAGGTAACTTGCAATGTACTAACACAATTACAAATAAAATAAAAAAAACAATGCAATTAATGTGTAAAAGAAATTTTCAATAAATATTTATTCAATATCATGGAGAATTTGCTTGGAACAATTCCCAACACTTACTTAAAGACATTTGAAGTAATTATTCAATATTCTTTGTCAGTTAGGTTTTAGTTTTTCGTGATAGTCACAAAAATATTAGCTTTTTACTTTTGAGAAAGCTACGTGTCTGAACCCGTTGACTTGAAAATTTCATCGAATGATAACGAAAATATTGGTACAGGTAAAACACAAACACAGTCTTCACTCTTCACTGAACACCCACATCCCTCCACAATTAAGTACACAGCACTTATAGACCATGAAAAAACGTTAATTGAATAGTTTCACTACACGCATAAGAAACAATCTTCCTAGGTATCAAGCAACTATATACAAGGTATACAAGTAGTACAAGGTATAATAGTATCTATAATAGTTGTTGCTGGAGAGCAAATCTTGAATTAATGATTATGCAAATAAACCTCGTCAGACTGCACAAACTACGGTGTTAACAGAAAGCGTAAATAAAGATTGTCAAATCTAAGCCTTCTAAGCGTGTCGCCACAAAAATTGCTACCAGCAAGAAGCGCTGAAATATTGAGGTTGCCTTGATAGTATTGAAGCGTGGAACCGAAAATTAATTGAATGGATCGGAGAATGTCTCATCTTGTAGATTATGAAATGAAAAACGTTTCTTTGAGGCCTTTGGCCTCAAAATTTTACTTTTTAAGCCTCTAAAACGCTTTGTTTATGAGTTATTTGCCGATATAGGTTGACATGTGATGCGGGTTGCATTTAACTTGAATATTTCGCTGCGTTTTTACTTTCCCGTATACGTACGTATACACGGAGTGATATACGTAGTATAGGGAAAGTTATGTAATGCTGCGCGAAAAAATGGCCAATTTTCGGCGGAAAAAAATTAATTGCCGGGCCGTGAAAACGAATAAGTGGATAAAACCAGTTGCTAAATTAAGAAAAAAAATCCCCTAACACGTGGTGTGGCCAAAATCCATGATTTGTTGCTTCTTGATACTTAAAAATCGATTGACTGCATTCCGTCCGTCTGTCCGTCTGTCCGTCCGTCTGTCCGTCTGTGGTCAACGCTAGCGCCTAAACCATACGTACGATTTCTTCAAAATTGATATTCCCCAGTCGATCTGATTCTAGTCGAAGCTTTGAGATTTTGAAAAAGATTCTTTAAAATTTGGGGGTACTTTATATGAAGCCCCCGGGGATTTTCAAAATTTTCTCAAAAACGGCTCCAAATTTTTTCTTTAAATTTCTTGTATGAATAGAGTAAAATACACTTTTTAACATGGCATAGGTCCGATTTTCACGTACAGCTCTGAATTTTCGAAAATTGTGAAAGTTTGAATTTTTTTCGGCGTCTTTCTCCAACTACAAAATTGAAGATAGAGATTTTTTCTTCAAATAAAATTTGTTCTGCATATTGAGTTCTTTAATAAAGGTCATGTAAATGTTTTTCAAAATTTTGGTAGTTTTCGTGCAATATTGCGTGCAATATGTGCAATTTTAAAAAATTACAAAAACAAGATTTTCTCAAAAACGGCTCCAAATTTTTTCTTTAAACTTTTGGTAGGGATAGTGGTAAATGTACTCTATCAATGACATAAAAGCCATTTTGGTCTATCGGTTGGTTTTTTCAAAAATTACAAAAATGTAAATTTTTTTACTTGTCTCTCACGTCGTTAATATTTACATTATCGGCGATTTTTTCACATTATTATATTTACGAGTATATATGCTTTAAATAATGTCAAGTAAAGTTTCTCGAAAACACTACCGTTTTCTGTGAAAAGTAGCTCAAATTTCGGCATTTTCAGAAATGCTCAAACGCCATTTTCTCGTATATGGCTGCAATTTTTTTCTTGAAACTTTTGTAACGGATAGTGCTAATTACACTTTTTAGTATAGCGTGAAGTTTATTTTGAGTTTTTTTTTTGTTTTTCAAAAATTATATAAATGTAAATTTTTTGAAAGATCTCTCACATCTTTAATATGCACATTATCCGTAATTTGTAAAGATGATTATATTTGCGAGTGTAAGTGCTTCAAACAACTTCAAATAAAGTATTTTGAAAACTCAAAAATTTTCTGTGAAATGAGCTTCAAATTTCGCATTTTTAGTAGTGCTAAAACGCCATTTTCTCTTAAACGGCACATAATTTTTAAAAGAAAATTGCCATTTACGGCTAGGTTTTTGTGTTCTTTAATATTCTAAAACTAATGTTTCTGTTCTACCAATAGGAAACCGAAAAATTAAGTGACAAAAAAATGACCAAATGACAATTAATGACAAAAAATGTACTTTTGGCGATGATAGATGGTAGCTGGCAAGAAGGAGTATGTGGCAATTCCGAATAGCTAGCGAAGACCCAGGAAAATAGAAAACTAATATGGGAAAGTCTGTGCCATTCTGTTTCTGTTTTTTGACAAATAAATAAATAAAATAAATACGGTCATGCTTAATTTTCTCAAAATACGAGTAGTTTTTCTTTAATTTTGTGACAAACGTAATAGTATGTAAACGCTGTAAATTTACTGCGCTTCGAACAGCTGGATGCGTCGTAAATTAGAATGTGCAATTTTGTATATTATTTCTTTCTTCGTTTCTTACATTCGAACTTTGTTATAGACTTACACATTAATATTTTAGAAATTGTTTATTTTGAAATATTTGAAATAAGTAAAAAGAATTAATAGCTATCAGAATAGCGACAATGCAGGGTCTGCAACAATGGAATTCACTTTGCGCTCGCGAATATCTGTGAATTAGTGTCATTGTTGTGACCTAATGGAGCTGTATGAAAAGGAGTTATAATTGTCTAATTATGTTGATATTTGCAGGCAAATATTTAGTTTTTGCACCAAATGCTGTACCATTTGTAGTGAGTAGAGAATTTGTTGCATGGTTTTAAAATACTCTTCCCTAATCATGGTCCAATGGAAGGCATTTCTATATTTCCAGGGTATCGGGCTTCTTTTTCCAATACAGGGTTACAAAACTTTTGCATTCTATTTTTGTGAAGTTGTAGAATTTACATAGTTCTGACAACACTGCAATGGAAATAGTGAGTTCCAAGCGAAGATGTTAGTAGCGCATAAAGTGTAATATTACAGTACTACTTAGCTGTTTCCTCTAATACGGGAAAGTAAGTGCTGTTGTAGCACCACTAGTTTTAAAGAAATCATCCATATTTTTAAAGTCAAATTGGAATTCGTCAAGTCTCCGTGAAATTCTCCTTCTTTAGAGCCCTCATTTATAAAGATTGGTTGCGTGTGAGAGCCGGAACCCAAAGGTATACTACTGAAATAATACAGGAGACGATTTACACATTTTTACTTTCCCGTATACTATACGTACGTACGTATAGCATAGGGAAAGTTATGTAATGCTGCTCGAAAGAACGGCGGATTTTCAGCAGAAAAACTCTTATTCCAGGGCCCTGGAAACGAAATAGTGGATAAATCCAGTAGCTAAATCAAGGGGGGAAAATCTCCTAACACGTGGTGCAGCCAGAATCCCTATTTTGTGAGTCTATGATGCCAAAAACCAATTGAAAGCAAAGATTTGCAAGCAAGCATTGATTTTAGTCAAGCTCGTCTCCTAAGAACTTTCTCACAATATGGCAAGTGTCCAGTTAATTTCAAGTGTCCGATCTGAATGTTTGATAAATAGCTTTTTAATTGAAGGATTTCGAAGTGTTTCTTCGTGCTTTTAGAAATAAGTCATGTAGCCGAAATGATGAAACTTTGTAGACTTTCCACATTTTCTTTACTTCTTCAGCTAAATCATTGTATTTTTCTGTTCTTGTTGCTATAGCTATTGTCGATATTGTGGGAGAGTGGAATGGCCATGTCCGTCAGATGGACTTCTTGTTTCTTTTTGTCTAGCAAGGTAATGTCACGTCTGTTGGCTGGTATGGTGATGTCAGTCTTAATTTCTCTTTTCCCAAATGCGTTTGAACTCTTCGTTATCAACTACTGGCGACGGTTCATATTTAAAATAGGGTAATGCTGGAGCTGTGCATCCTGCTAAATTTTGATGGATGATATTTGATACATTATTGTGCCTTTTGGTATATTCTGTGTTTGCAAGTGTACGGCAGGATCCTGTTATGTGTTCTATTGTTTCTGCTGTTTCATGCACTCATTTTCTGCATTTATCATCTGAGATTGCTTCTTTGATTATGTATTTCCGGTAATTTTTTAGTGGCTATTACTCTATCTTGGATCGCCATCATAAATCCAGTTGTTTCGCCAAAGAGTTTTCCATTGGAGGTTGAGACAGAGGCTTGTTGCATCCTTATCTTTATTATCTTTGTCTAATTGATTTCGAAATGTGCCATGCATTTCTTTTTGCTTCCAGTTCTTTTTCTGATCTTCTATTGATGTACTTTTTGAAATGAATGTGGCAGCGTCTGATAGGTGCTGTGGAGTTGCCCTGATGTCGGCTTTACAAATGACATCAAACGTTCTATTGTTGTCTTTCTTCTCGTGGAAGTAGGGTCTGAGGTCGTTAATTTGTTTGCTAAGGAGTCGTGGTATGTCGGTGATACCCATGCCACCCATCAGTATTGGAAGAGTCACTCATTCTATTGCTGATTCATTCGATGTTTTGTCAGTTATGTTCTGACTAGCCTTGATAGGCCTTCCAAGTCTATCGCTGACCATTTAACTACTCCAAATGAGTAGGTACTTAATGGTATTGCTTATATAATAATCGTCTTTACTTTGTTTTCTGCTGTAGAGTTGTGTGATGAGTATGCTTTTGATTCTTTGCAGAAACTTTTCTTTCAGTTTTCGTTTAATACCAGTGTGATCATTTCCTCGTAATTGAGTAAATCCTAGGTACATGTAACTATCAGGTTTTTCTAGATTTTCAATCATTCCATCAGGCGCGACACTATATCCTTCAGATATAACAACTTTACCTCGTTTTCATATGTACCGATCTACTTTTGTTCAGAGCAAGTTCCATGCAGATTTCTTTGCTAAATTTAGTGACAATATCAAAATGTCTAGGAGCCTGATCATTTGATTTAGCATATAATTTCAAATCGTTCATATATAGCAGATGCTTAATTGTGTAGCTCTCTTTGGTTGGTGTGGTTATCTTGAATCCATATTGAGTATTCAGAAGTCTTTTACTGAGGGGATTTAGTGCCATGCAAAAAAGTAGTGGTTCTACAACAGCACTTACTTTCCCGTATTAGAGGAAACAGCTAAGTAGTACTGAAATATTGCACTTTATGCGCTACTAACATTTATCTATATTAGCTATTATTTGAAAAGTCCAATTCAATCAAGAAGCGTACAACTCACTGTCTCCATCGCAATGTCGTCAGAACTATGTGAATTCTACAACTGCACAAAACTAGAATAAAAAAGTTTTGTAAACCTGTATTGGAAAAAGAAGCCTGATACCCTGGACAATATAGAAATGCATTCCATAGGGCCATGATTAGAGAAGAGTATTTTAAAACCATGCAACAAATACTATACTCACTACAAATGGTACAGCTTTTGGTGCGTAAACTAAATATTTTTATACAAATATCAACATAAATTAGAAAATTATAACTCCTTTTCATACAGCTCCATCAGGTCACAACAATCCCACGTAAGTCACAGATATTTGCGAGCGCAATGTGAATTCCATTGTTGCAGACCCAGCATTGTCACTATTCTGAGACCTATTAATGTTTTTTACTTTTTATTTCAAATATTTCAAAAGAAACAATTTCTAAAATATTAATGTGTAAGTCTATAACAAAGTTCGAATGTAAGAAACGAAGAAAGAAATAATATACAAAATTGCAAATTCTAATTTAGCATCCAGCTGTTCGAAGTGCAGTAAATTAAAGCGGGCTATTTTGTTTGTCACAAAATTATAGAAAAACTACTCGTATTTTGAAAAAATTAAGCATGGCTTTATTTGAAGATGTAGTTTTGATAAATACATTCAATTGAGAAAAAAATGTATTTTTAAAATTGTAGTTGTAAGAAAACGACGAAAACGAAGCGTTGTCAATTTCGAGCGGGCTATTATATGTGTCAGGAAATTATACAAAAATTACTCATATTTTCAAAAAATTCAACATGACCTTATTTTAAGATCTGAGCATATTGTCTTCACAATTGTAGGTAGAAAGACGCCGAAATTTTTTTTATTTTTAAAAATTTTTGCAAAATCAGGCATTTCAACGAACATGAAACCTGCACCATTCTCTTAAGCTTCCTTTATGCTATCTGAGGTCCCAATTTAATCAAAATACGTTCTGCGGTTTTTAAGAAAAAATGGTTTAAAGAAAATAAAAAATTGTCTATGTTTGACACAATTTTTCGAAAAAAATACTTATGTTTTTGAAAAGTTGAACATGACCTTATTTGAAGACCGTTTTTTAAAACATTTAATTAAGAACAAAAATTGTATTTTCATTATTGTAATTGTAGGAAGATGCCGAAAACATTTTGAATTTTTTCAATATTTGAAAAATCAGAGTTTTCAACTAATATAAGACTTACGCCATTTTGTTAAATGACTTTCTATCAAACAACAAAATTCTGTGAATAATTTGGTGTTCTGTGGTGCGGCAACATCACATTAACAGTTGTCGTGACCGCACAGTACACAACATGATGAATCTCTCCTATTGTCACGTTTTGTTGATCAAGGAAACGTGGAATAGTTTCCGTTTTGAGGATTTTGATTATGTCCCATGTTTTTCCAGACAATTTTGGTTTACGTAGATGAGGTTTTAGGGTAGAGTCCACGTCATGAAACTTTATATAACACTGATAAAGATACTGAAACAGTTACATTGATATGAACTTCAAATTGTTTAAAGTGGAAGGTCATCGTATTCGAGTTACGTTTTATTTATTTACATTGATTTTTTAAGTGCTAATATCTTATTTATTTTGTTTTTCTAATTTCAAATTACTACTAAAATTAGAAGTTTTGTGTGAGTCCATGAACCAGTGTTGATATGTCCTTTCCCTTTCTCTTCATGCCGTGCATTATGGAAAACCACTCCAAAAATAATACAAGGTGTCATCAGACAAAAGTATTGTCCTCGATATTTCTTACTTTGAAATTCCTTCTGATCCCGTGAGAATTCTGTTACTCTTTAACCTCTTTCAGATTGATGTCCTATCTTGTCTTTTACTCGAGACGATTCATGCACATTTACCACATGATTTTATTGTACCTTGCCTTCATCTATTCATCTTCTTTTTCTCCTTGAATAAACTGCCGACTTTTCTTCTACCACCTATTTTACTGTCATCGTCAACACAACAGCACGATCGTAATAATTGTTATTATGAGCCCCTCGGTACGTCCGTCTGACAGAGCTACAACCGCCATTATCGACAGCGTCGACTCAGCGAGTAAAACCCCACCTCCACCCACGCAGACGCCTTTCCCTCTGCCGCGCTCTGCAGTCGTTGGAAGGTCGTTTTGAATCGTGCTAGAATTGGCGATGCTCCGATTCTTAAAATATCGATACTTGTGTTTTCGACGTTTTCAGTCGCGCTACCTGTTCAAGGAACTGACCATATCGCGTGCTAATACCAAAACTGCATCGATGAACCACATTAAATTCGCCGTTTTTGGGAGCACTCCTACGATACTTTCTCGTCTTACAAAGTAAGGGCGAGAATGTAAAAACGGCGATTTTTCGACAGACAAACTCGTATTGACGGATCCTGGTAACGAAAAGTGATCAAATCTTGTTCCTATATATGTAATAAATTACTTCCTCCAACATGTGATGTAGTCAGAATCATTGTAACTCACATTTTTTAAAATAAATGGTATATTAGCTTTCTTGATTGAAAGAACTGATTCTTTAAAACGAATTTCAGGCAACAGAAAACTTCATCAAATATTCTACTTTTGCAAGGTTATTTTTTGTTTGCAAGTTTCGAAAATACAGAATATTTGCTGAAATGGAACTTGTAATTGAAATGGAAAATGGTACTGCTGAAATGTAAAATGGTACTGCTCTGAATAAGTAACATTTTCTTTGCCGTTACATGCGAGAAAACATTTAAAGCAAAAAAATGGATCAGTTTTTCAGAAAACCACTGTTTAAAATTGCTTGAAATTTCCCTATGTTTCACGCAAAATTATCGGATACACTTCTCACATTTTCGCAAATTGAACTTGACCTAATTTGAAGATCTATTTTTGATGAATAGGTATCATTAAGGGGGAAAAATCGGTGTTCATTATTGTAGTTGTTGTAAAATACAGAAAAAAGTTTGAACTTTTGCAATTTTTGAAAATACAGAGTGAACCAAAATGCGACCTATACCATTTCTTTAAGCGTATTTTGTAAATGTTGTTGAGGCCTCATGTAAAGTATCCCCCACAATTAAAATACCCATTTCAAATGTAAGGGGCCGCGTCATCAGTCAGATCGATCAGGGAATATCAATTTGGTGAAAAATCCTCGTAATTGTTTACCCGCAAACGTTCTTCACAGACAGATGGTTGGCCAGATATTTTGCCGTAATCCAATTTTTAGGAATTAAGGAATCCCCAATCTTAGATTATGTGCACAGAACGTGTTCGAGAAAGTAATTTACTACATGTAGAAACAAGATTTAAACACTTTTTATTTACCAAAGCCCGACAATAGGAGTTTTTCTGTAAAAACAATTGTCGTTTTGCCTCGCAGAAAGACAATCCTTTCTCTATACTGCGTAAGCAGTATGCGGGAATGTAAAATAAGTTCTTCAAAATGGTAATGCACATTTTTTAAATTAATATTTTAACGTAATTTCGGAAATTTTTTCGGAATACAAATTCTCGCATTTCTTTTGCTAGAATCTTTCAGGAGTTATCACTTTGGAATCCAACAGTCGGAACGCGGCGACATGGCAGTTTGAAATTCCCTGAATAACTGTCGTTGTTGGGCGGTGTTTCCGGGTGTAAGGAACGGTGTTTCGTATTGTCAAATTTGTGTTGATATATTAGCTTTAAATAAATTAAATTTTCTCGCCTTATACGATACGATTTGTAAAGGAGTTTTACAAGTTATTGCTGAGATGTGTTAATGTGGGTAAACATTACGGAATTAGAATTTTACACAATCGTTATTCATGCGAGAACGTATGTGCTGTTGTAGCATCACTAGTTTCCTTTCGAGAGCAAGTGAATTCATAAAAGCTACTGAAAAATTTAAAAAGTGTTGAATGTTCGTGATTTTATATGTTTTTTTCGATTTTACTTCATCCGTGGCTCTAAGTCCATGTGCTGACCCCATCGCTTTGCGAAGGCAGTCAACTACAGCGACGCGTCCAGCGGTGATTGAAAGCGAAGTCCTCAGCAATTGCTTCACGCGCTGTTAAAAGCAACTGATGGAAGTGCGTCAGGCCACTGATAAAACACGCAATCCAAATTTCATCTCCTTCTGTCACGTCTTTTCTGTCGCGTTCTCCACTGCTTTCCTATTCAACCTCTCCATTATCTTCGCGAAGGACCTTGGGCTCTGAGGCAGTCGTCGTGTACTGCAGATGCCTTCGCCGCTCTACCGCCTTCAACGCCGGCCGCCAGCGGCGCTGCTGCTCCTGAATCCCATACACGATGGCTTCATAGAGGCACAACGCAGACAATTTTTTTTACGGCCACTAATAAAAGCGGTTCTTTCAGGAAAATGGTTAGTGCTAAATGCTCGATTTTTAGCACTAGTGATACTAATGAGACGATGCTCAAGTGTTCAGAAAAATCTGTGAATGCCACAGAGAAAAAAAGAATTATCGCTTCAGCTTCTTCTGACCTTAACGTGTCATTAAATGATTTGTATACTTGAATAAAAATACGATGAAAGTCAGTAAGGCTGTCTAAAAAACGGTGTATGACACACGTGGTAAAAGTGATATTATCTTGTTCTTACGGTTGCGTCAATCGGACAGTCGGTCTCGAACCGCAAATAATGTTACTCCTAAAATAAAATGTCACTTTTACCACTAATATCAAATTAACTGTTATGGTACACTAGTTCCTTACAGTATGCTTATTAACCTGAAATGAAACACATTATAATATTCTGTATTCTCTGGCGGGTCTTTCGGGGAGACGAGAGAGAGTCTACACGAGCGAGGAGTCCTTCGAATACTTTATTGCAGTTCCGCTCCTACACAACAAACATTTCATAATTATGAATTTGATTTTTTCAAACTCAAGAATCAGCAGTTTCCATAAAATAATTGAATCATGCTCCAATAAGAAAAATTAACTCAATATGAACATAATTTCTTTGTTATGAAAATTCTAATTTTGGCTTGCTTCCTTGATTTCAATGTTTGTATGCTGTTTCTCTGTCAGTTTTTGCATTTTCTGTCAACTTACAATGCTGGGAAATATTCCCATTTATATTAATAAGTTTTTCTTAAGCATAGAATAGTTAGATCATTGATAGTTCGCTCAAAATGATTTGGATAAGTCTGGAAATAACCTAAGAATACCGTTTCTTTTACGCAATACACCCTGTTATTTTCCATCCAAACTTCGAATAGACCGCACTCCTTTTCATATACTTATTGAGAGTATATTGCAAAAACCTTTCCGTAGCTTGGTTAGCTTTTCGTAGCATTTCTGCAGGAACTTCACTTTATTCTTCCATTTCTTACAAACAAATCTGCCCAACTACAAATTTTAAATACTAACGACATATTGATTAACCTGGCTTTGTCTATCTCATGCATTATTGACAAATGACAATTACAATGTATACTTTCATTTTTGGTGAAGATAAATTTAACGATGTTTAAAATTCTCGTTTGATCCAACAACAAACTGGCAAAGCAATAAAGTTTTGTATGCATTAAGGGCGTTACTTGATGTTTGTGGTTCTGGATGTCCTCGGGTTTTGAAGTCCCCTTTGAGTACAAATATCTTATTAACGATACATCGTATATCTTATTAACGGTCTAGATACATAAATAACTATTAATTCTACAACTAAATATTTCCAGCCTTTGGGAATGCAAATATATCCAGTGCTTAGACTTTCTTCATATTATCTTTTCATGTATCTTTGACGACTATTTGGTAGGTTACAATTTTTAAGAAGCTGGATGATTCATCCAATTTTGACATCACAGTTTCGAGTAATTGTTAATGCTACATAATTGCGTTTTTCTCTCGTTAATTTTGCGCCCAGTAAGTGGCTCTTTGTTTAAGGTAATGCAAAGTTCGTTTAACGGAATGTGACTGTTTCCGCCCGCTACGTCCGCTCCCGGCTAAGGATGCAACATCGATTTCGATGTTTTAAAAACATTGATGTTTTTATAAAATCATTGACGTATTTAACATCGATTTTTGAAGCCGATGTTTTTCAACAGCTGTGTTTTTTATAAAATAGTTGATGATGATTTGATTTGTAAATTATTGACAATTTTTATAGACTCATTGACTATGACGATCATTGACATTGATCATCGATGTTTTGTGTACGATGTTGTTACGTGGTTGATATTTTATTTTTGAGTGAAAAAAGTATCATCATAATAACAACTTGTAATAATTCTGAGATATCCTTAAATCGGACATTCTTTGTAGCATATGCTGATGTACAAGGATTTGACATAGTTACTACTGGAAAATCTCATCTAGATGTAAATCATAAAGTTGCTGATGTAAAAAAATTATACCGAGTTCTAGCTGAAGAGGATGTTAACGTGTAGAAAATATATTAAGTTCTTAAAAGAAGATTTCAAGAATGCTAATTTTTCTTCAATGTTCTCGAACTTACTGTTGTCAAGCAAACTGTCTGTTACGAAAAAATGTTTAAGCTTGTTGCATCGAATGGTCTAATATATTTCTAAAAGCTATTACTCACTCTGTATTAGAATTGTTTTTCCATGTATTTTAGGTTTTTATTCCATTTTATTGACTAAAATTTGTTCTGCGTAAAAAGGGCACAAAACACCATGCATAAACATTGTTTTCAAATTAGGAATAAGTTGTATTTCTTTTTTATGCGTATAACATATGTTGAATAACTAAGTTTTATGTTTCACTTATTATCATCTCGTTAGCAAAAGTCACAAACTTAATATACACAAACAAAACTTTCAATAGCGTTTTTCTCAAAACGGCTTTTTTGCAAATATGTGCCCTTTTTACGCAGAACCGCCTTAACTGTGCTCCCAAGCCACAGCAATTTTATGTTCCTGAATTATTGTGACGCATTAGTTATCTGATTTTTGATGTATTCCTTCACCACACTTTTTTGAGAATGCACAGCCTTCTATTTTTATCCTTTCAATGAATCATTTCCCATGAGCTTATTGAAACTTGACGCTGCGCTGTGCGATAACTGTCAGATACGTTACGTGCACTAGCGCCATTGCGTTGTGAGCTCCGGGCGTAAGCTGTACGTATCATGGCATTTTCAACCGTGTCTGTTTCAATAAGTGCCTACTCAGAAAATGTAATCATTTGTACAACTAGGATCGAGTGTCACAATTCTCACCAAAGAGAAGGAAGATGTACAAGAGACATCTGTAGGAAAATGAAGAAAGAAAAAAAATAATGCGAACCTTGTAAAATGGAAAAAAGACAAACACTTTCTAAATATTTTTGTCAAAAACGTACAATGCATGTTGTTTGGAATATGCCAAAATCATTAATGTAAATTGTATTTAATATAATTTAAAATGGTGTTTAATGATTTTTGTGTGTACTTTGTCAATTTTTGCCTTTCTCTCCAAAATTGTTCAATGTTTCTGCAGTGTAGTATTCATTAACAATTGCATTGGAGGACATGCAAAAACTAAATAAAATACGTATTTCAGTATATAGAGCTTCAGAACATTCGCATTCACAAAAAGTTGCAGCTATATCTGAGAGATACATTGTGGGTACAAGCGTGATTCTACCTATTACGGGCGCTCCCGGGTTGAACGCGATTGTTTTGGCGCGATGTTTTAATTTTGAACATCGCCGTTTTCTTGGCTGTATCGCATCCCTACTCCTGGCCAGCGTGCACCGTGCCGCCACCGTCCTGTTGCCCGCGGCGCGGCGCGGCGGAGGCAGAGAGAGGCACAGAAACAGTCGGCGCGCGGGAGGCGGCGTAGGAAAAGGAGCAAAACAAAGGCCGTGCCCCTTCAGAAGAAGAACAAAAAGAGCGGGCAACCAAAAAGTAGCGTCCAGCATAAAGAGAGACGGATGGCGCTCCTCAAGTGTCGTAACGCGCGTTATAAATCACGGCCGCTAGGTGGCAGTTAAAGCGGCCTAATGCACTACAACACACAGGGCATTATTCATAAGGTGCAGGCCGTCAGGAAGGGCGTGCGGCGGCGGCGGTGGCGGCGCCGGCGGCCGAAGGGCGGAGGGCGGTGGGCGATGGGCGGCGGCCGCCCGCGCACATTTGCAGCTCGCGCCGCTTCGCCCAGGGGCGACGGAAGCGATCGTTCCGCTGGGAAATAGCGCTCAGGTCACAAGCGACGACGCTCTGGTTGCAGAGAATATGCATTGTGGGATTTGGTGGAGTGCTGAGAAAGTGTTATTGTCATTGTTAAAAGATGAAATAATTGATGTCATCTTTGACAACTCAGATTTATTAAGAGAGCCGGCTTTTGACGGCATTGCCGTCATCACCAGGAGAATATGCAACCACACGTACGAGACGCGACGCACAACGGTCGCATTGAATAGTAGAAAAGAGTACTGAATTAAGACGTTTTCTCCATTCTGATATTTTTATACAAAAGAACATAACTGTGTATCAAACCTGTGCATGCACAAAACTTCAGCTGCTCTTAAAACTGGAGGTATTATTTGTTTTTAATATTACAGAAGAAGATTTTTATGTGCAGTAGATGAAATCAAAATACCGCGCTGACCTCACACTTTCATGGCTACAGTGGATGTAGGAGGCATTGCTTAAACGGAAATACCTCCCTGGTTGAGGTCTACACCGCTGAACTGCGACATGAAGGAAGTGTTCAGGTTTGAAGTCGCTTCGCTTTGGTTGTTCAGATACCTGTTTAGTTTTCTTTATCAATTCATTATTAATTTGCACATTAACGAAATAAGTGTCTACTTTAATAAGGAAACAGGAGTTTGCTGATATTGGCTGTTATAAAAATGTAATTATTACTATTATTATTATTTATTTTTTTCTTAAGCCACTACACGATTTACTCATGTGAGATATTGTTGTAGATTTACTGAACGCACAATGCTGACTGATACATCAACAAAAGAATGTGAAACACCAGAAAAATTTGGTCTTTCTATTGATGAAAATTGTGTGCGGATGCTTTCGCTACTTTTTGTTGTTGCCAGCGCGGCTTTGGTAAAGCAATAATGGACTGGAATACATTTCACAACCCTGTAACACTGATGCACAGTAACACTAAGTGCCGGCAAGCAACTGGAAATATAGTAGTAGTAATTTAGAAAGTAATTATAAAATACTACAATACTGTAATATTCTCAAAATATGCTCGTTTAAACATGAATTAGCCTAAATACGTAATGCTAAATCCTCCATAAGTTTTACAACTAAGAAAATTCCCCCAAATTCTCTTTACTGATCGAAGAACAAACGCTCGTTTCCACCAAACTCAGAATTCAGAATTCAACAATGCGTTGGAATAAGGATCCCACAATTTAAGAAAACTTTCTTCTTCTTGATGTGCCGTCTCCATTACTGGAAGTTGGCGACCACTTCCCCGAACTTTTCTCTGTCTTGTGGAACAACTCAGAGGCACTACAACACACATGGCACCACATGGAACAACTCAGAAGCACTCGAGATACCTGTCCATTTTCGGATGTTTGCCAACCAGAGCATCTTCTTCCTGCCGACTCCCCGTCTACCCTGAACTTTCCCCATCATTATTAGTAATAGTTCATATTTGGGGTTTCTAAGTAAATGACCAACATACAGTGTTTTTCTAATTTTAATCATTTTTAATATCTCTCGGCGTATACCATTTCTCTCTAGTATGTAGTCATTACGAACTTTGTCAGTCCAGGAAATTCTCAACATTTTCCTGATCATTCACATCTCGAATGCCTCCAGTCTATTAAATGATGCTGATTTCAGAGTCCATGTTTCAACACCAAATAAGAGAACAGTTGCCACGTAACATTTTGCCACTCTCCATCTGAGGATAAAACTCAAGTCTCTGCTACATAGACAATTCCTCATTTTGTTGAATGGGGATCTTGCTATTTCAATTCTCGTTTTTATTTCCATATCTGATGTTCACGACTCATTTTAAATTCGTTAAACGTTCACAGAATATATTTCTCCTCGCAGTACGTAGTACAGTTTTTAATTGCTTTTGAAGTTATATAAATAAATAAATACAACATACAGCCTCGTAACCTACAATTCCCTTGTAACGTCGCCTGGCACTCTACAAAACGTGTTGCCAGCCTGTAGCCACTTACGCCGCTGCGACGTGGTGGACTACAGCGTAGGAGTACAAGGATACACTTGAGCTAGTTCAGAACAGAGTTCTGAGACTCATAGCGCGCCCTCCGTTTCTGAAACGGTTGAAAGTTCTCAGGAAGGAACTTGATATCGAGTCCTTTACTCAAAGCTTCAGAAAGCTATCTTTTAACGAAGCCTATCAAGGCTTTCAAACCAGCGAAGCATTGGCGACGCTTAAACAACTAGCTTGACATTTCCTTACTATAGGACAAAGAAGACTAGAACTTCCCTCGGATATTTTGAGAGCATAGTGCAACACACACCATAACACTACCTCAGTCACTAATATGACTAAACACAAAAGCCAATTTGGGTACTGACCAAGGTCCGACACGAACTTACACCAACCACTTACACATGGCAGTAAATCGTGAAATGCGTACGAACTGCAAATACACTGAAGCACACGAACCTTCGGCTAAGCCGAAAAAAAAGACAGCCTCGTAATGGTTCCATGTTCACGTCCAATAATCAGAAGAATTCAAAATAATTTCAAAGTGCTAATTCGTCAAACGAAGCGTGGGAAATTCAAATACGCAATACAAAAATTGTAATATTACGCTAAACCACTCACCCTTTTAAACAATTGTACATGACCTTTTCTAAAGAACTGATTTTTAGGACAGATTTTATGTAACAAAAAAGCTCTATCATCAGCATTGTAATTTTGCATTGCTAATTTTTTTGCAATTATCGAGAATCCAGAGAATGCATCGATAATAGGACCAGAATCATTTTTATATTTTTGTACTTTACTACAAACAAGAAAAATTAAAAATTTGGTGCCGTCTTTGAGAAAATAATGTTTAATATGGTTTTAAAAACGCCCTATGTTTCACGCAAAATTACGCAATTAATACTCATATTTTCGAAAAATTGAACCTGACCTTATTTGAAGATCTGTTTCTGCTGGACGTATTTCAGTAGAAAAGAATCATCTTCATTATTGAAGTTAGAGGAAGACGCAAAAATATTTGAATTTTTGCAATTTTTGAAAAATTAGAAATTTTAACGAAAATTAGATCTGCTCCACTCTATTAAGCGTTCTTTAAGCTATCCGCCAACGATTATTTAAATTGAAAATGTCCCAGTTGCCTCATGTAGAGTTCCCACCACATTTAAAATATCTTTTTCAAATTCAAGAGGCGGTGACATCAGCCAGATAGATTGGGGAATATTAATTTTGGTGAATATCCTGCTCACGGTTTAGCGGCTAGCGTTGTTCATGGGCAGACGGACACGCGGAGGAAACGCGTTTTGCCGTCAAACTACTTTTCGGTATCAAGAACCCCTAAAACATGGATTCTGACTTCACAACGTGTTAGTTGAAGTAATTTACTGCAAGTAGGAACAAGATATATCCACGTTTTTGAAAGTAATAACTATTCCATCTTCTTGTGCCGCAAGGTCCACTTTGGTGTTGTATTTCAAGGAACCAAGTCCAGCAGAAAGCAGGAGCACCACGCGTCATTCTTTCGGGGCACTAAGGACTAGGACTGAACAACCCACAATTCAATATATTTCGTGGGCAATAACAGATAGTTTTCTGGATTTTTTAAAAACAACTTCCACTGATGATGGGCTACTGAAATTTTAAGTGTGCATTTTCCTTCACGAGCACTTTTGTTTTAAAGAAATCAGAGCATGTTTCGTCATGTCGCCTCTGAACATTTCCATGTGAGGAAAATGAAAATGATATGCGAAGTAACAATTGCACCAAACTGTTGCAACTGCTATCTTGAAAGTCATTTTTAGGAATAGACCATGAGGTTTCTCTCATATGCAATTATTCAAATCGTTGACAGTTATAAATTCAGTCACGGTTATAAAAGAGTCGGTATTTTAAGTAAATACTTTATCCTCTTCGTTCCTGAGAATAAATTCTTTAAATATTTTTCGGAAGCAGTGATGACATAGATTTTTCAGACCTCAGGAATCAGATTTTTCATCCCAATACGATCCCCGGCTGTTCGAAAGCTTCTCAAAACAATTATCAATGCTTTTATTGTTCATATTTACCAATTAAGTGATCAAGATCAATATTGGAATATAGCAATCACAAATTTCAAATCGTTTGATCTGCGAAATTTAAAAAAAATTACATAGTTTACTTGTGGCTAAAGAGCTTTTCCTAGAGAAAGCATAGCTTCAAATGAACTCTGCAATTCCTGAACATGTTTGAATTCCTCTTATGTCCATGGCACGTTAATAAATGTTCTTTCATTGCAATAGGAAGGCAGTTTGCCGGCACAAATGATTTTAGATCGAATTTTTTATTGCAAATGTTCATCATGAGGCGATCAACAGTCGGTAATAAAAGGATCATGGATCTTGAATTGATACATGGAAATTACTTGACATTACTATATCTTATTTTACATTTCAGAAAATCATAACCATGTAACTATTTTATACAGCTTCAATATTTATATTTTATAATTATCTTTCTATTGGTTTCATGTGAACAATGTAGTAACTTTGGAGTTTACAACTCTCAGATGATTTTTTAAAAATTATATGTGAACTTCAGTAGCTACAATTTTTATGTGTTGTCATCGAATGATTTGGATACATAAATTCTTAGGGTTGAATTCTCTCTTCTTAATACTTCAACTCTTGCTTGGATTTTCTTTATTGCTGATTTGTGCGCCACCCATTCTGCACCATCTATTCCCTCGTGGCCACTTTCCCTCTTCGCCGTCGCCCTCGCCGTCGCCTTCGTCGCTGCCCACGAAAGCGCAGCGCGAAATACGAGGCGCGCCGTCTATAAAGTTGCCCCCGAGCAGCCCGTAATGAAAGTATTGTGCGGCGCATGTGGGTGTTGACGCATATGGAACGTTATGAGCCGCGAGCGAGAGCGCCCGCGCCCTGCGACTGCGTCACCGCTGCCTCGGTCGGGGGTCCAGCCCGCCCCGCCCCGCCCCGCCGCGCCACGCCTCTCATTGACTTACCCGCCCCGCCCCGCCTCTCCCCGCCTCGTCCCACCCATCCCGCCTCGTCCCGCCTCTCCCCGCCTGCCTCGCCTGACCCCACGTCGCCCCGCCTCGCCTGGCCCGCCTCGCCCCGCCTCGCCCCGCCTCGCCCCACCTGGCCCCGCCTCACCCCGCCTTGCCCCTCCCCGCTCTCCCCGCCTTATCCCGCCTCGCTCCGTCTCGCCACGCGCAGCCTCGCTACTTTTGCTAGACGAAGCACAAAATTCCAAATTTATGAGCGATTGGCTTTTGCTGTGCAAGGAAAGACGAGGTCCGATGAAATTACAGCTTTATAAGTAGGGGGCGGATTTTGATAACCTAAAACATTGCCAAAAATGATCAATAAAATGCTCTTAAAATATTTTTAAAATGCCCTAACAACAAAGAAAAATGACATAAAATATTTGATCAAAACCACTTCAGATGTACAACTCAAGCTGTTGAATATGTTACTAACTTCTTTTTGTCAAGTGAACTCAGTTTGCAAAGTTTTGATTTGGGCTGTTCTTTAAAAGAAAATATCTGCTTTTATTTATCCCAAAATTGGCTGAACTGACAATGGCGCCAGTAGGCGTCAACGGAACCTTAGATTACATAGTATTAACTACGGCTAACATTACAGAATACGAGCAAAGAAATCAAATAAGCTGCTCAGGAAATCTGGGATGAACATTTGTTGCATCTCGTAAATATTGTTTGAAGCAAGTACCATTAAAATAGTAATAAAATCGATGAAATCAGCAAAAAAAGCTTTCATGTCTGAAGGTTTCTTCGGCTGGAAATTCTGAGGCATCACTGTTGCTTCTACAGCTTGGCCGACCGGGAGGTTCTAGGGTTCGATTCCCGACGGTATCAGATTTTAGACTATAGTTTCGAACCTAAGTCGAATTCAGCCTCTATTTGGAAGAGAATTCTACAGGCTGTTACGAACGGTGGTTTTCAGTTGTTTCGAAAACGCACATTATAACGCATTTTAAAAATACAAAAATGCACAATCACGTTATTGTCCCTGCTCATTGCAGCTATAGTTACAATGTTGGGCATGAATTAGTGTTATAATTTCGCGAAATATTGGATTACATATAATTTGTTACTTTTTGTTGATATTGGCGTATTTGTATACCTCCACTGTGATTGATGGTTTCCAAGGAAATGCAAAACGCCTCAAAAATGTCAATAATGTACTTTAACTCATTTATTCCCGTTGCCCCCCAAACGGGGCAGCTATCTTTAATTTTTATTTCCGTGTTTAAAGATTTTATATGATCTAGCAATCTGGAGGATCTGGCAATTTTGCACCCTTCGATATCATCTCTCATTTGCTTTCGTTGCGTTGTTTGATGTTGGTGGTGATGCAACAGGATGACGTCTCCCGAAGCGTGTGATTTGTTTCTTCTAATTATTATTGAAAATCGAATAATTGTTATGTACTTACATAAATTGATTCACGGAGAATTTAAAACAATATTTACATTCAAAAATTGTTTTAAATTATTTCTTGAAAAAAAACGTGAATCTTAGGCACCCTAGTTTTGGAGCAATGGGAATGGCAGACATGGTTTTCTTCAAAAATCATCCAAGCAATTTTACGGTCTTTGAAAACTGCTAACATTGTTGACTTTGGCCTAGTATCAAATATAGGAAAGTACACTAGTCGCAAATTAGAATTGGATGCGAATCCAAAAGTATTCTATCTGATGACGAATAAGGGAACATATATTTTCCGAATATACTGAATATACAACTACTCCGAGATATTGAACAAAAACTAAAGAAATTTTCTACTCCCGTTAGGCAGTGGGAGAATGTCTATATTCTTCTGAAAGCGTTATGTGTGTTGGAAAGACCTAAGATGCTGGAAGACAATATGACCTCTGTGGATTTTTTTGAATTTTTTTCGATGATGATATTATGTTTGTTTGTGAATTACTCCAAACGTTACGCTCCACAGAAAGAATCCAAAACATTTGATATTACTTTCATGAAATGCGTTTATTTTCTTCAATTCTGTTGCTGAGTGGATACTGTAGATATTCACGATATCGCTTGTATTGGGATAAAGGAACAGATATGTTTCATCCTGGTGTGCCCCAAACCATGCCCAGAAACAGATTTGAGGAAATTTTGAGATTTGTAGCACGTTTATGACAACGCTAAACTGGATCGTAATGATAAATTTAGTAAGTTCGACTTTTATGGACCATGCTGAACAAATGATAGCTTAAGAAATTTCCCCAAGATGCTCACGTCAGTGTTGATAAGTGTATGGTCCCATATTTTGGTCATCAGTAAACAGCACCTGGAGGGAAAAACCTATAAGATACGTTTTCAAAATATGGGACAAGTGTCTACGTCTGTGATATCTCATCACTGCGGAACCATAACAAGGAGCTTGTACTGGAAACACAAATCCTGAGGTGAGAGTAAGTGGTTCTGTCGTCTTGAACCTCGTAGAATGACTTCCAGCACGAGATGGCTACAGCATATATATATATATATATATATATATATATATATATATATATATATATATATATATATGTGTATATACATGTATATATATATGTATATATATGTGTGTATATACATGTATATATATATATATATATATATATATATATATATATATATATATATATATATATATGAATATTTTTTTCACGTCTGTGCATTTGCTAGAACTTGCAGGTATAGGGCATGATGAAACGGAAACTGTGAAAGAGAATGGGGTAGAGAAGCTTCATATTGAATCACAGCAAATGAAAAGGTGTTGCCTAGTCCATACGACCAAGTTACAGACACTGGATTAGGTGTGACAATCATTAAATAAAAAGGTATTAGTGTTGTTACTAGTGCTTCAAACAGGAGTAAAGTGACTCCAATAGGCAAGGCTGAACGCTGGATTGAGGCTGCTAAGAAGAAAATTGATGTATATCAACCGACATGCATTGCAGAGTACAACACATACATGGGGGAGTTGACAGATTAGATGAAAAACATTGCTGCGTATGGAGTCCACATTCGAATGAAAAAATGATATTGGCAACTACTCATGTATCCTCTCAATGCATCAATGTGCAATGCTTATCATTTGTACTAGTACAAGCTAACACCAAATGGAAGGCAAAGTCATTGTGAGATTTTTTTTTAGTATTTATTAGAGAAGTTGTTCAATCTCGTATGAGCATGTACACGCAACGAGCTTCACTGTGAAGAACACCAAAAGCAGCAAAGAAAAGTTTTACTGACAGCGTTCATCTTAACAGAGTAGACCACCTAATTGAAAAAGTGAAACGCAAAAAAGAAGAAAAAAAATAAAATAAAGAAAGGGTGGCGAGTGTCACAAAAACAACTCAACGAAGATTTGTGTAAAATGTAATGTCGGAGTTCATACCAACTATTTTTTAAAGTTCCTCTCAGAAGGTTTTACAGGATTTGTTGAATTTTTGTGTTCTGATTCCTCATTTACACGCATTTTTCTGTATTTTGAACAACATTCTTCTACTTTATGTGTTCTTGTTACTTTACATTAAAACAATGTTCTTAAAATACTGAACCATTACATTCATTTCCTCTCATCATCGTATTTTTTGTTTAAAAATACAGTGCATATTACCTACTCTACAGTGCCCACTGTCCCATTTTTGGAGCACTTAACATTATGTCATTATTACTATCATTATAATAATTCTTTATACGTACTTAATTATTACTGTTGTATTATTTCGAATAATGTTCTTTCAAACATACACCTTCTGTCTTGCATCATTTTAAAATTAGTTTATATGTATGGCATATGGTATGGCATGCATGTTATTTGTCGCCTAACCTCCAATTCCTCCTACCTCCGAAAGCAAGTAAACATAAAATTAAAATGACATTTTTCTAACGCTTTAAAATTATATGTTTTAGCGAAAAAATTATAGACATTTAAAAATAAAATAATTTGGAAAACTCATTCTTACGGTGATATTCCAAAGTAGCAAGGACGACATCATTTATACGAAATATTTCTATAAATATACAAGTACAATTTTCACGTAGCTTTAAATGAAAACAATACTGCGTATTGCCATTCAACAAACTTCAGTGCGTCAAATTTAACCAAAAATGTTTATAGTGAATACAATTATATACACTAAAACCATCAAGTATCGTATTTCCCAGGAGACAGACATAATGTGTAGTGGAGGAGGCCTTCCGAGAAAAATATGTCCGTGTTATTGGCTGCTTCACGTCGTGGAGCCTCCCGTGACCTCTGCTGGATACGAGCGCCGGCTGTCCGCAGGCGGTCGCCACCGCCGCTTTCCCACACTGCTCTTCCCACTGCCCGCCCCGCCGCTGCCTCCCGCGAAGCACTCCACCCCCTCTCACCCCGCCTCCCCCGCCCCGCCCCCTTCCCCGCCCCGCCCCGCCCCCGCCCCCGCCTCCCCGCCCCGCCCCGCCGCACCACGGCCCCCACCTCGCCCCCATCTCCGCCCTACCTCCGGCTCCGCCGCGTGCGCTACCTGCTTAAATCACGCGCCACATTGTCGAGCGGTGGGGCAGGGGTGGGGGCGGAGGCGGGGGCGTGGGCGTGGGCGGGGGCGGCCCGTGCGCGTGTCAGCCCGAGAACAATCCGTTGCGCGGCGGCCGGCGGCGCGCCGAGGGAGCAGATCGCCAATATTGGCAATAAAGAGCCAATAGGGGCCGGCGACATGAAATAACGTCGCGATCGCAGTCACGTTATGTTAATGTATGCTAATTGGGCGCTCATTAGAGACGACGGGGCCCATTCATGGCGCGGCGGCGAGGGCGGGGGAGGGGTGGGGGCGGGGCGGGGGAGGGAGAAAGGCTTTGCTCGCGCGCGCCGGCGCGGATCTCGAGACCCAGCGGCAGAACGGGCTCCCACTCGGCGATAACATTCTCAAAGGTCTGCGAAGGAATACTCGGCCTTCATGAAGCATTGAAGTCAGCGCCGATGTGCCGAGGATGACGGGAAGCGTAATTTGTTGAGGCAGATTTGGGCTTTGTGACAACAGTGGTGAATGAAAGGTTAACGAGAAAGACAACATTGCCTAGAAGATGAATTGTCTGTGAGAATTAAATGCGGAATCGGTAATTTAATGCAGATATAACACTTCTTGCAAAGTTACCATCGGTTCTTTGGACCTATCTACAAGGAATATTAAATTGATCACAATTGTCTTAAAACAGTGAAGGCATGTAAAGAGAGATTCATGTAAGAACAAGCAATTTTGACAGCTAGTGCTGGCAACATAACCGAAGGTCTGTGGTCGTTGTGTCCTTGATCCCATTGAACTCTCCTTCCTCGATTCGTTCGTTTGCAGTTGGCTAACGTGTAAATGGTTTCGACGCTTCCTTTAGTGATGTTCTCGTCCGACGAAAATATAGTGCGCCACGAGAAATAATTGAAATTAGGAAGTGCAGTGCTGTGTGCTCTTCTGTAAAAATTTATTTTTTTTATAAACATTATATGGAATTTACTTTTTGTGTGATAAGTATTGTGTTTATTTTAAAACCGAGTCTTGAATGTAAGGTGCGTACTGATGCACGTGTTTTCATGGCTCTTGTGGTGTGTTGATTGTGAGCGTTTCGTGGATCTGTGCTTTGTGTTTTATTTATTTTTAAATAATAACGCCATTGCGAATCATGGAACGTCGGAATGGTCGCAAGGGTCTCCTTGTTCACGCCAGCGACAAGAGGATATTATATTTCTCGCGAGGAAAATCCAAGAAATGCAAAGGGAAGGAAGGTTAGAATCCGGTTCTGGTGTGAGCCTCGTATTGGAATAGCTGAATCTGAGCAAAAGTACTGTTACGAAGTAAGTTTTTATATTATAATTACACTTTAATAGCTGTTGTTGTGCAATTGATAAAAGTGTAACTGAAGGAATTCTGTTTATTTAGGTATTATGAAAAGGACATCTGTGAATTGAGAACTCCTGGGAAGAAAAGAAGACGAAGAGCATATGTAATAGACAAAGTGGACTGATTTGGCAAAGGCATCATCAGGAAAATTATTTACGAGATGAGTGAAAAGGGCAAGTTATAATTTATATTTTATTACTTGTTCTGTATATTTATTTTGTAGTAGTATAGTACAGAAAAATCAGAACTGTACTGTATTTATGGGTAAAGTAACAAGGATGATCCTGTTGTAGTATAGTTTCCTTATATTTTAATTAATGAAACTATAAATTTTGTCGTCTATTACATTTCACTTTATCTTCAATAGATCCACATTGGGTTGCCTGAGAATGAAGCAGTTGGACCCGGACCATCTTTCAGATTGTACCTTTGAGACTGGATATTACTAACTTTCTAGGGAAGTATTTTCTTGATCCCCAATAATGACAAGCCATGGTGCTTTAAGAGAATA
>JAHLJT010000631.1:74345712-74401845 GCA_031308135.1 Acheta domesticus
AAACTCTACACGATTTCTTTCGCTTCATTTCGCATTACTTTTTAATATTGATTTGGTTTGAAATTAATATAATGAAGTCGAAGAAAGGAGACACATTAGTCTTTGTCGAATATAACGTGCGCCCTACTGTACAATCGTATAAAAAGTTTCGGCTACTTTCTTTTCAAGACTAAATATATCTTAAGTTGCGCATTTTACAGCGACAAATATGTATAATATGATGACATAGTTAATTACCAACGCCAATTTCAACTACATGTACAACTTTCTAAACAGCTGTATCAAATTATTGCTTTTTAAAATATTGTAAAACTAATTCAAGACAGTTAATAATTATCTTTATACGTGATACTGTATATGATAGAATAAGTATATCCTTTAATAATCTCATACTTTCGTGGTTTAAGGACATTATAGTTAGATTTTTCTGTTGAAAATGTAATAAAATGCGTAATATTTATCTTACAACAAAAATTTCTTAATAAAAAGATAAAATTCAATACGTATTTCATATGAACAGTTTTAATAAATTAAATCGAAAACGACTACAGTAAACATTGACGCAACTCACAAGCACTTACACACTAAGACTGCACGCCTACGAATAAGACTGCTTGCCTTGAATGGTTAGCGACATTTGATCGGCGCATAACACCTCACCTTGCTACCTGCATCCTGGCTGCACTGTGCACGAGTGCATTTTGTTCGCGAGCGTGTCTTCATTCTGATTAATCTGTAGGAGGGGGCAAACGCTCCGTTGCGGCTAATGCGTGGTCGCTCATCGCGAATGAAGAGCAGAGAGAGGGAGGGGAGGGGGGCACGAGCGAAAGGAGCGGCGGACTCAGTCAACACAACGCCCCTGCTTTGTTTCTGCGCGCGCGCGGGCGCTTTCATTATAATTTTATTCCTCCGATCCCGAGAGAAGCCGCTCGCAACCGCAGCGCCCTCTGCACGGCCGACGAGCGATAAGGGTCGGCAGTCTCGGGACAATTTACGTCTGTTGAAATTGGTTTTGGGTGGGTTTAAACCCGGGACTAATATGAAACGCTGTCAGAACAGCCTGTGTCTGCCAACACTCGACTCGTGATATTTATGTCTTCAGAACAATCGACAGATGAAATACGAGAGTCGACTGAATACCACACGCTTCTCCGCGCGGCGCGCCAGGACCGTGCACGGGAACGCGCGGGGGCGGGGCGCGGGCGGGCGTGGAGGGAAGGGCGGGCGTGGAGGGAAGGCGGGCGTGGAGGGAAGGGCGGGCGTGGAGGGAAGGGCGGGGCGTGGAGGGAAGGGCGGGCGTGGAGGGAAGGGCGGGCGTGGAGGAGAGGGCGGGCGTGGAGGAGGGGGTGGGCGTGGAGGCAAGGCCGAGCGTGGAAGGAAAGGGCGAGAGTCGATGAAAGGAAGGGCGGGCGTGGAGGGAAGGGGAGGGCGATGTAGCGGGTAGGGAGGTTGGCGTAGCGGGAAGGATGGCGTGGAGGGAAAGGTGGGCGTGGAGGGAAAGCGGGTGTGGAAGGAAAGGCGGCATGTAAGGATGGCAGACGTCGAAGGAAGGGCAGGCGTGGAGGAAAGGGCGGGTGTCGTGGGTGGCTGGGGACGGGGAAACGTGGTGCATCGACGGCGGAGGACGGTGGCGATGGGAGGGATTGGTCGAACGATGCAACACGTGGACCGGGGATCTTAGGGTTCGAGTCCCGACAGTGACAGGATTTTCGACATTACCTTGAAAGCTAGGTCGAATTCAACCACTGTCTAGAGAAGAAGTCTAGCTGCCGGTTGCTCTGATCAACACAAAGGCGACTGCTGTAGCAGTACCCTAGCAACGGGCCACGGATCGCGCGCATGCCGTCGCCCCTTACACACATATCCATGCACTACACTTCCACACATGTGTGGAGTCCAGTCGGGAGCTTATAGAGTCTCGGCAGGGGCAGTGCCCCGCTGGGGGGGAGAAACCTAGTTGGATAAACCCCGCTGGCCAACGTGCAGTTCGGCGCCGGATCTTAGCATCCTGGAGGGGAAGATCACCGCCAACCTCCTGCGATGAAATATGCACTACACTTACAGGTCTAATGACCTTAGCAGTTCACGCGCCTGAAACACCAAATATAAGTTAGTCAACACAGGACGTGGAGGCGTGGGCGGTATTGGTGTAGGCAAGTCTGCGGCCATGGAGCGGGGACCACGGCGACGGAATTGATGGCATATATGCAGGTTTTGTGGTGACTGTTAGGGATTGCAACTTTCTGCAATGGCTGGTAGAGGTACGAGAAGTGTGAGAGGCGCTGCAGCTCTGCACTTGGCAAGAAAGTACTGATAATGATAAAAGCGGAGATACCTGCAACGGCTTGACGTAGTTGACGAGACGACAGTATTTGCCGCGGGCGCTGTTAGCAGACGGAGCGGCATGGCTGGCTGTCTCAAACGGGCGCATGGATTGCGCGATGAAGTCCAGCAGGAGAATATCTAAAGAGGAATCTAATTTCTCATTAATGCATGAAAGCCATCAACACCAAGTCAATGCGACTGTCTTACATTTTCAATTAGCGAAAGTATTTATATCAAAATGGTTGCACTAATCTTATAAAACATTTACAATGTTTATACCAGTGAATACCACATGCTTCTCCGCGCGGCTCGCCGTGCCATGCACGTGGGGGCGCGCGGACGGGGCGCGAGCATGCGGGGAGGGAGGGGCGGGCGTGGAGGGCAAGGGCCCGCGTCGTGTGAAGAGAAGGGCGTGCGTGGAGGAGGGGGCAGGCGGGCATGAAGGGAAGGGCGGGAGGACCTAGACAGAATGAGGGTGTGCGTGGAGGGAAGGGCGGAATGAAGGGCGTGCGTGGAGGAGTAGGGCAGAATGAAGGGCGTGCGTGGAGGAAGGCGGAATGAAGGGCGTGCGTGGAGGGGAGGGCGAGATGAAGGGCGTGCGTGGAGGGAAGGGCGGAGTGAAGGGCGTGCGTAGTGAGGGAAGGGTGGAAGGGCGTGTGGAGAAAGGACGACTGAGGGAAGGAAGGGGGGCATGGAGGGAAAAGCGTATGTGAGCGAAAGGCATGCGTGCGTGGAAGGAAGGGCGGGCGGCGTAGGAAGGGAAGGCGACAAGGGGCGGGCGGGGTTCGGGCGGGATTCGGGCGGGGGCGCGGGCGGGCGGGGCGGGGCACGAGCATGCGAGGAGGGAGGGACAGGCTTGACGGGCAGGGGGTAGCTGGGGGACATGGTGCATCAACAGCGGAGACGGTGGTGGTGGGAACAACTGAGAACAATTACAAAAACATTTACAATGTTTCAGATGGGTTTTAGGGTTCATTATAAACAAATATAAAAATAAAACTCTACGTTTTGCACCAGCAATGGAGTTTCAAGTCATCAACTGATGTTTCTGTAATGCCACTGAATGGAAGGTTCTTGGTTTCGAGTTCCCAGGGGTGACAGAATTTTCGACACTAGCTTGACAGTAAGGTCGAATTCAGCCGCTGTCTGGAGGAGAATTACTAGTGGCCGAATGCTCTAGTCGGTTAGTTTTCCGTGGTTTCTACGATCAGAACCACGCGAAGGTCGGAGCAGTACCCTAACAAACAGGCCATGGACCGCGAGAGATATTCCCTTCCTTTTCCTTGTTCTATCTTCACCCCCTACTTGCACACACTTGGTTGGAACTTGTTGGGAGACCAGTCGGGAGCTTAGAGCTTGTCCCGGCTGGGGCGGTGCCACGCTAGTGGGAGATACCTGGTTGATGAAAAACTCTGCAAGCGGACGTACGAGATGGAGCCGGATCTCGCCTTCGAGGAGGAAAAGATCACATCTCCCGCGATTAAAACACGCACTACACTACGGGAATGATATTAGCAATTAACGCGCCCCGGAATCATTAATTAATCAATCATCTAAATTGTGCTTTCCCTTTTCTTTAACCATCAGATCACAACATTAAACAATTATAAGCAAAATCAACGTACGATAATGTGAGAAATATTTTTCCGTTACTTCTTGTTACTTGTCAATTGTCAATTGTCTGGTCAATTTTATGCATTCACATTTTTCAATTTGGTCCAGGCCTCTTTGCACAATTATATGTCTACTGGAATCAGGGCCCCACCTAACCCTAGTACAAGTAGTGTACCGAACGAAGGCGACATTTGTGAAAGGGTAGCAAAAATTGACATTTTAAAAAATATTTGCGTTATTTTTAATTTTTTTATTTTAACCAAGAAAGTTTACCCAATTATTCGCAAATATAAAAACTCTTTTGTTGTTAAATTTTGAGTCTAAAAAATAAATATACTTATGTAAAAGTAGAAGTGATACAATTTTCGGATATTACATCAATGTTGTTATATAATGCAATATCAGTTAGTTTTATTTCTCATGCGAAACTGTGAATCGTTGCTCGACTTCACAGTCAAAAGTCTCTTTAAGCTACGTAAAATACACAATTGTGTAACAAAACTCAAAACGTTAGAACACGGGGGCGCAAAACAAAACTTGCACTAGGTTGCAAATTATCTTGGCACATCCATGCTTATTATTACCCAAATCTAATTGAAAGCGTTTGTATTGTATGTAATTTAATTAAATTCAGTGCGTTGATGAATGATCTAATCGTTAAATTTATCGGCGATATTACATTAAGAACGCACAAGAAGTTCAGGAAAAGTCAAAAGATTCCTTTAAAATGAAACTCGTTTGACATCATGCAATTAAATATCCAGAATCATCCAGTGATCAGTGGTCCGTGCAAAGAATCAGTACAGCTGTGAGTGGAAAACAAAGCATCTTGATAATTTTTAAACAACGTTTGCTAGAAGCTAACATGCGTTACATGTACTTAGTTTGTGATTGAGTGTATACAATTTTTTGAGTTTGTAGTTATGTAGATCCTGAGCTTCTTGTTTCCTCAATTTCTCAGCCTCTCTTTCTGTTATAGAATTCATAGTTCATTCGTTACAAGATCTAAACAAAAACCTAATGTTCTAAAGAAGAGAGCTTGTAAAGGAAAACGCAGGATAAATAAAACAAATATCTTTTTCTTAAGGTGCCGGTAATAAACAGATTCCTATTCTTACGTACGAAATGTGCTTAACTGCGAAATTTGCGTTCTTAATGTTTTAGAAATACGCAAGCTGTTTTCAGGCCGTTAGTATTCCCCTGTATATTCACTGTCATTCGCAGTCGAATATTATTTAAACGATTGTCGAATTTGTGTGAGATTTCGTACCGACGTAATTACTTCTACGGTTATTAGCGACTGTGAATATCATTTTCATAAATTTTGTGGATTGTTTATTCTAATCTTATGAACAACCAAAGGACATTTTATAATGTTAAAAAATTATAGCTTATAATAATGAAAGGGAATTACGTTTTAGTATGACACAGAGGTGGCACGTAACTTCTGTCCCTGTCACCTATGAACCCACCCGGCAGTCGACTGAAATTCTTCCTTCGTGATGTATAGTACACACCCTTGGTGGTCTACAACTCCCCACAACTCCTTGTTCTACCAGGAGGAATGTTTTTCCTGGGTGAGCACCTAGGCTCTTGGCCTTTATCCGCACCCCGATTCAGTGCAAGAACACCTTCAGCCTGGCATCCGGATCCCGCCGGAACGCAGTTACCCCTCTCGGGAACCTTTTCCTGGGTCGGGCTACCCTGGCAAATCGCAGCTTCTGGCTTTCCAGGCAAATGACGTGAGTGCCGCCGAGAGACTGAGGACTGCGTGGACGTCTCTGCCTTCACCAAGGGTCTCACGTCTTGGGACCGACTGTGAGTACCACCAAAACATAGGCAAAACTGACAGGGGAGTTACGCTGTCTGTCAGAGGATACCGGTTAACGAATCTCACGCCCAATCCCTCCAAAAGGTCGATGACGAGCTACCTACTCATTACTCCATCTTGAAGCAAACGACGTGAGTGCCGCCGGGAGACTGAGGACTGCGTGGACGTCTCTGCCTGCACCAAGAGCCTCACGTCTAGGGGACCGACTGACCCCCTCCGTCGTGGTGTGTATGCAAGCCGTTGAGGAAGAGAGTAACACGTTGCCAGAAACCTTGGCGACGTGTTCCGTGGGCCTCGGACACTCCGTTGCACCACAGGGCGCCCAATTGTGCTCGGCAGGCATCCGCGGCGAGCAATTGTCAGGCGCCCTTCCGAGCGTCGGTCGGGTCGGGTCGGGTCGGATCGCACCGGGTCGGGCAGGGCCTCGACCGGCCAGACACAGCGCCTTGTACCAATTTTTTGTGCGCGGTCCACCCGGCACTTCGGCACAAAGAGCGCGTTGCATCCTCGCCGCACTCGCCTTGTAAGCTCTGTTTCGTTGTTGGATGTAAATTTAAACAGCTATAACTCACACGCGACCTAGGGCACTTGGAATTTTCCTCCCGCCTCTCCCTCGCTCTATGCACCAACGACACGTGGGGCGCAGGAGGAGGCGACGTCACCTCGACTCGTTACGTTCCGATACTACAAGTACATGCATTCCTCCTAGATCACCTTGTGCCGCAAGGCCCTCGTGTTGTAAAGCTAACTGCATTTACGAAATGATCCCTAACTTCAACAATGAAAGAGAAAAAAAGGTTTGAAGAAATTTGATGCTTTGCCGTTTTTGAAAATTCAGTAGTTTTATTGAAAATTGGATCTGTACCAGTTTTATTAGCAACCTTTGCTCTATTTGAGCCAGAAATTGAAAGAAAACCGTAGGATATTTGGGAGGAAATGTACTAGAGAAGTTACATAAAGTTCTCCCAAAAAATAAAATGTTCAAGTTCGCAAGGTGTGGGTTTCGACCAAACCATACGGGAAATATGAATTTTAGCGAAAATTCTGCGTACGATTTAGGTGCTAGTGTTGTTCAGTCAGACGTACGGGTGGATGGACTGTCAGTCAGACTTTCTGAAAAAAAAAAACCATCACTTTTTCGATATTAGGAACACCCAAAATATGTATTTCCATGTAAATTTCGCTACCCTTCGTTTTGAGAATTCCATAATTTTCTCTAGACTACAAACTGTACGTGAAAATAATAATCTAAGGGCCCTCAAACCTAGAAAGTCAGAAAATAACATAATGTCCATTAACATATTACATAAATGTAATGATCGTCAGCTTTATTGTTTAAAAACTTCTCAATGTACATTTTTCTTATACCCAGGTATACTGACCCCTTACACGGACGAGTGATCACTGGACGACTTTGGATAATTAATTATATTGTGTTAAACAAGTTCCACTTTAATGAACTATTTTGACTTTTTCAAACCTTTTGTCCGTTATTAATGTTTACATTGATTATAAATTGAATGATTTCATCATTCATAAGCGAATTTTTTAACTACTTATAAAAACAAAAATATAAAAACTTCTAAACAAATTCGTTCGAGTACGTTTTCCTCTAAATGGCTACAAGTTTACGTTTGAATGTCTTCATGAAATTCTCTATACTTGTATGATATTTCCGAAATCTCATTTCCTTTGCGTTATTAGAGATTTATGTTATTAAAATGAAGTTGCTAATGATTAAAATAACATTGTAATAATGAAAAAATGTAAAAGTTCTTGAAACATGATACTCTAAATATAATATTACTGAAGAGAAAACTATATTACTTTGTAAATTGAAATGCTATCAAAATATTGTGTACTACTTATTCTGTAATGTTTATTTTTGAGAGAAGATTTTTTACTAAGCCTGGAATGTAGATAATTGAATACAAAGCAATATAGGTGTTTTGTATCGTGTACGCATAAACGATGCCAGAGAACTCCTCCGATCTACGGACTTGTAACATATACTAGTATAAACAGAATTATATTTCTCATTCATAGCATACGTAATAAAAATCAATCATCCACTACAATAAAACCGTTCCGAGTGTAAATGATACTCACTTCATTGATGCTGACCACACTGATATAAATGCTTTAATACTAAACAAACATCGTCTCCTGTATTATTTCAGTAGTATACCTTTGGGTTCCGGCTCTCACACGCAACCAATCTTTATAAATGAGGGCTCTAAAGAAGGATAATTTCACGGAGACTTGACGAATTCCACTTTGACTTTAAAAATATGGATGATTTCGTAAAAAAAAAAACGCATCCAAATATTCATGTAAAATGCAACCCGTATCACATGTCGGATGTTGGTCACATGGGAATGTTGGTCAAACGATGTTTGCATTTTTAATATCTTAAGGAACCGACACCTTGAGTTTAATATCAAACGGTGTTTTATTTACAATATAAGTTTGCAGCTGGGCGTTGGTGTACATATTTCAGATACCGCCAACATTTAAATCGTGCGTTTGGACTGCGATCGTTGGCAGTTGTCGGGTGACTTGCACTATTCTTTCTATAATTTTAAATTCAGTTGTTTTTTAATTGATTCACGTAGGCAACATTGTAGGCTAGCACGTTTTGATTTTTGTTTTCCATTTATTTCAAGCTATTTTACTTTACCTACTTTAAAAAGTTTGATCATTGTGTTGTGCCATAGCACAAGTTTTCCCCCACCACCTCTGCGTACCCGTGCGAGAACTCTCGCATGTTAGACCCCACACTCATCCCTATCCTTCTATTTTTATTCTAAGAGGGAAAGTAGTTAACGAAACGTGTTTATTTGTTTAAAATATATAAAGGTAACTTTAAATTTACTAACACAATCACAAATAAAATAAAAAAAACAATGCAATTAATGTGTAAAAGAAATATTCAATAAATATTTATTCAATATCATGGAGAATTTGCTTGGAACAATTCCCAACACTTACTTAAAGACATTTGAAGTAATTATTCAATATTCTTTGTCAGTTAGGTTTTAGTTTTTCGTGATAGTCGCAAACATATTAGCTTTTTACTTTTGAGAATGCTACGTGTCTGAACCCGTTGACTTGAAAATTTCATCGAATGACAACGAAAATATTGGTGCAGGTAAAACACAAACACAGTCTTCACTCTTCACTGAATACTCACATCCCTCCAAAATTAAGTAGACAGCACTTGTAGACCATGAAAAAAACGTTAATTGAATAGTTTCACAACACGCATAAGAAACAATCTTCCTAGGTATCAAGCAACTATAAGAGTACAAGGTATAGTACAAGGTAATAGTACAAGGTACAATAGTATAGGTATCAAGCAACTATAATAGTTGTTGCTGGAGAGCAAATCATGAATTAATGATTACGCAAATAAACCTCGTCACACTGCACAAACTACGGTGTTAACAGAAAACGTAAATAAAGATTGTCAAATTTAAGCCTTCTAAGCGTGTCGCCACAAAAATTGCTACCAGCAAGAAGCGCTGAAATATTGAGGTTGCCTTGATAGTATTGAAGCGTGGAACCGAAAATTAATTGAATGGATCGGAGAATGTCTCGTCTTGTAGATTATGAAATGAAAAACGTTTCTTTGAAGCCTTTGGCCTCAAAATTTTACCTTTTAAGCCTCTAAAACGCTTTGTTTACGAGTTATTTTCCGATGTAGGCTGACATGTGATGCGGGTTGCGTTTAACTTGAATATTTCGCTGCGTTTTTACTTTCCCGTATACGTACGTATACACGGAGTGATATACGTAGTATAGTGAAAGTTATGTAATGCTGCGCGAAAAAATGGCCAATTTTCGGCGGAAAAAAATTAATTGCCGGGCCGTGAAAACGAATAAGTGGATAAAAACAGTTGCTAAATTAAGAAAAAAAAATCCTCTATCTCGTGGTGTGGTCAAAATCCATGATTTGTTGCTTCTTTATACTTAAAAATCGATTGACTGCATTCCGTCCGTCTGTCCGTCTGTCCGTTTGTCCGTCTGTCCGTCTGTGGTCAACGCTAGCGCCTAAACCGTTCGGTCGATTTTCTTCAAAATTGAAATTCCCCAGTCGATCTGATTCTAGTCGAAGCTTTGTGATTTTGAAAAAGATTCTTAAAAGTTTGGGGGTACTTTATATGAAGCCCCCCGGGGATTTTCAACATTTTCTTAAAAACGGCTCCAAATTTTTTCTTTAAATTTCTTGTATGAATAGAGGAAAATACACTTTTTAACATGGCATAGGTCCGATTTTCACGTACGGCTCTGAATTTTCGAAAATTGTGAAAGTTTGAATTTTTTTCGGCGTCTTTCTCCAACTACAAAATTGAAGATAGAGATTTTTTCTTCAAATAAAATTTGTTCTGCATATTGAGTTCTTTAATAAAGGTCATGTAAATGTTTTTCACAATTTTGGTAGTTTTCGTGCAATATTGCGTGCAATATGTGCAATTTTAAAAAATTACAAAAACAAGATTTTCTCAAAAACGGCTCCAAATTTTTTCTTTAAACTTTTGGTAGGGATAGTGGTAAATGTTCTCTATCAATGACATAAAAGCCATTTTGGTCTATCGGTTGGTTTTTCAAAAATTACCAAAATGTAAATTTTTTTACTTGTCTCTCACGTCATTAATATTTACATTATCGGCGATTTTTTTACATTATTATATTTACGAGTATATATGCTTTAAATAATGTCAAGTAAAGTTTCTCGAAAACACTACCGTTTTCTGTGAAAAGTAGCTCAAATTTCGGCATTTTTAGAAATGCTCAAACGTCATTTTCTCGTATATGGCTGCAATTTTTTTCTTGAAACTTTTGTAACGGATTGTGCTAATTACACTTTCTAGTATAGCGTGAAGTTTATTTTGAGGTTTTTTTGTTTTTTCAAAAATTATATAAATGTAAATTTTTTGAAAGATCTCTCACATCTTTAATATGCACATTATCCGTAATTTGTAAAGATGATTATATTTGTGAGTGTAAGTGCTTCAAATAACTTCAAATAAAGTATTTTGAAAACTCAAAAATTTTCTGTGAAAATGAGCTTCAAATTTCGCATTTTTAGTAGTGCTAAAACGCCATTTTCTCTTAAACGGCACATAATTTTTAAAAGAAAATTGCCATTTACGGCTAGGTTTTTGTGTTCTTTAATATTCTAAAACTAATGTTTCTGTTCTACCAATAGGAAACCGAAAAATTAAGAAAATGACAAAAAAATGTACTTTTGGCGATGATAGATGGTAGCTGGCAAGAAGGAGTATGTGGCAATTCCGAATAGCTAGCGAAGACCCAGGAAAATAGAAAACTAATATGGGAAAGTCTGTGCCATTCTGTTTCTGTTTTTTGACAAATAAATAAATAAAATAAATACGGTCATGCTTACTTTTTTCAAAATACGAGTAGTTTTTCTTTAATTTTGTGACAAACGTAATAGGCCGCTGTAAATTTACTGCGCTTCGGACAGCTGGATGCGTCGTAAATTAGAATGTGCAATTTTGTATATTATTTCTTTCTTCGTTTCTTACATTCGAACTTTGTTATAGACTTACACATTAATATTTTAGAAATTGTTTATTTTGAAATATTTGAAATAAGTAAAAAGAATTAATAGCTATCAGAATAGCGACAATGCAGGGTCTGCAACAATGGAATTCACTTTGCGCTCGCGAATATCTGTGAATTAGTGTCATTGTTGTGACCTAATGGAGCTGTATGAAAAGGAGTTATAATTGTCTAATTTATGTTGATATTTGCAGGCAAATATTTAGTTTTGCACCAAATGCTGTACCATTTGTAGTGAGTAGAGAATTTGTTGCATGGTTTTAAAATACTCTTCCCTAATCATGGTCCAATGGAAGGCATTTCTATATTTCCAGGGTATCAGGCTTCTTTTTCCAATACAGGGTTACAAAACTTTTGCATTCTATTTTTGTGAAGTTGTAGAATTTACATAGTTCTGACAACACTGCAATGGAAATTGTGAGTTCCAAGCGAAGATGTTAGTAGCGCATAAAGTGCAATATTACAGTACTACTTAGCTGTTTCCTCTAATACGGGAAAGTAAGTGCTGTTGTAGCACCACTAGTTTTAAAGAAATCATCCATATTTTTAAAGTCAAATTGGAATTCGTCAAGTCTCCGTGAAATTCTCCTTCTTTAGAGCCCTCATTTATAAAGATTGGTTGCGTGTGAGAGCCGGAACCCAAAGGTATACTACTGAAATAATACAGGAGACGATTTACACAGTTTTACTTTCCCGTATACTATACGTACGTACGTATAGCATAGGGAAAGTTATGTAATGCTGCTCGAAAAAACGGCGGATTTTCAGCAGAAAAAACTCTTATTACAGGGCCCTGGAAACGAAATAGTGGATAAATCCAGTAGCTAAATCAAGGGGGGAAAAATCTCCTAACACGTGGTGCAGCCAGAATCCCTATTTTGTGAGTCTATGATGCCAAAAACCAATTGAAAGCAATGATTTGCAAGCAAGCATTGATTTCAGTCAAGCTCGTCTCCTAAGAACTTTCTCACAATATGGCAAGTGTCCAGTTAATTTCAAGTGTCCGATCTGAATGTTTGATAAATAGCTTTTTAATTGAAGGATTTCGAAGTGTTTCTTCGTGCTTTTAGAAATTAGTCATGTAGCCGAAATGATGAAACTTTGAAGACTTTCCACATTTTCTTTACTTCTTCAGCTAAATCATTGTATTTTTCTGTTCTTGTTGCTATAGCTATTGTCGATATTGTGGGAGAGTGGAATGGCCATGTCCGTCAGATGGACTTCTTGTTTCTTTTTGTCTAGCAAGGTAATGTCACGTCTGTTGGCTGGTATGGTGATGTCAGTCTTAATTTCTCTTTTCCCAAATGCGTTTGAACTCTTCGTTATCAACTACTGGCGACGGTTCATATTTAAAATAGGGTAATGCTGGAGCTGTGCATCCTGCTAAATTTTGATGGATGATATTTGATACATTATTGTGCCTTTTGGTATATTCTGTGTTTGCAAGTGTACGGCAGGATCCTGTTATGTGTTCTATTGTTTCTGCTGTTTCATGCATTCATTTTCTGCATTTATCATCTGAGATTGCTTCTTTGATTATGTATTTCCGGTAATTTTTAGTGGCTATTACTCTATCTTGGATCGCCATCATAAATCCAGTTGTTTCGCCAAAGAGTTTTCCATTGGAGGTTGAGACAGAGGCTTGTTGCATCCTTATCTTTATTATCTTTGTCTAATTGATTTCGAAATGTGACATTCATTTCTTTTTGCTTCCAGTTCTTTTTCTTATCTTCTATTGATGTACTTTTTGAAATGAATGTGGCAGCGTCTGATAGGTGCTGTGGAGTTGCCCTGATGTCGGCTTTACAAATGACATCAAACGTTCTATTGTTGTCTTTCTTCTCGTGGAAGTAGGGTCTGAGGTCGTTAATTTGTTTGCTAAGGAGTCGTGGTATGTCGGTGATACCCATGCCACCCATCAGTATTGGAAGAGTCACTCATTCTATTGCTGATTCATTCGATGTTTTGTCAGTTATGTTCTGACTAGCCTTGATAGGCCTTCCAAGTCTATCGCTGACCATTTAACTACTCCAAATGAGTAGGTACTTAATGGTATTGCTTATATAATAATCGTCTTTACTTTGTTTCTGCTGTAGAGTTGTGTGATGAGTATGCTTTTGATTCTTTGCAGAAACTTTTCTTTCAGTTTTCGTTTAATACCAGTGTGATCATTTCCTCGTAATTGAGTAAATCCTAGGTACATGTAACTATCAGGTTTTTCTAGATTTTCAATCATTCCATCAGGCGCGACACTATATCCTTCAGATATAACAACTTTACCTCGTTTCATATGTACCGATCTACTTTTGTTCAGAGCAAGTTCCATGCAGATTTCTTTGCTAAATTTAGTGACAATATCAAAATGTCTAGGAGCCTGATCATTTGATTTAGCATATAATTTCAAATCGTTCATATATAGCAGATGCTTAATTGTGTAGCTCTCTTTGGTTGGTGTGGTTATCTTGAATCCATATTGAGTATTTAGAAGTCTTTTACTGAGGGGATTTAGTGCCATGCAAAAAAGTAGTGGTTCTACAACAGCACTTACTTTCCCGTATTAGAGGAAACAGCTAAGTAGTACTGAAATATTGCACTTTATGCGCTACTAACATTTATCTATATTAGCTATTATTTGAAAAGTCCAATTCAACCAAGAAGCGTACAACTCACTGTCTCCATCGCAATGTCGTCAGAACTATGTGAATTCTACAACTGCACAAAACTAGAATAAAAAAGTTTTGTAAACCTGTATTGGAAAAAGAAGCCTGATACCCTGGACAATATAGAAATGCATTCCATAGGGCCATGATTAGAGAAGAGTATTTTAAAACCATGCAACAAATACTATACTCACTACAAATGGTACAGCTTTTGGTGCGTAAACTAAATATTTTTATACAAATATCAACATAAATTAGACAATTATAACTCCTTTTCATACAGCTTCATCAGGTCACAACAATCACACGTAAGTCACAGATATTTGCGAGCGCAATGTGAATTCCATTGTTGCAGACCCAGCATTGTCACTATTCTGAGACCTATTAATGTTTTTTACTTTTTATTTCAAATATTTCAAAAGAAACAATTTCTAAAATATTAATGTGTAAGTCTATAACAAAGTTCGAATGTAAGAAACGAAGAAAGAAATAATATACAAAATTGCAAATTCTAATTTAGCATCCAGCTGTTCGAAGTGCAGTAAATTAAAGCGGGCTATTTTGTTTGTCACAAATTATAGAAAAACTACTCGTATTTTGAAAAAATTAAGCATGGCTTTATTTGAAGATGTAGTTTTGATAAATACATTCAATTGAGAAAAAATGTATTTTTAAAATTGTAGTTGTAAGAAAACGACGAAAACGAAGCGTTGTCAATTTCGAGCGGGCTATTATATGTGTCAGGAAATTATACAAAAATTACTCATATTTTCAAAAAATTCAACATGACCTTATTTTAAGATCTGAGCATATTGTCTTCACAATTGTAGGTAGAAAGACGCCGAAATTTTTTTTTATTTTTAAAAATTTTTGCAAAATCAGGCATTTCAACGAACATGAAACCTGCACCATTCTCTTAAGCTTCCTTTATGCTATCTGAGGTCCCAATTTAATCAAAATACGTTCTGCGGTTTTTAAGAAAAAATGGTTTAAAGAAAATAAAAAATTGTCTATGTTTGACACAATTTTTCGAAAAAAATACTTATGTTTTTGAAAAGTTGAACATGACCTTATTTGAAGACCGTTTTTTTAAAACATTTAATTAAGAACAAAAATTGTATTTTCATTATTGTAATTGTAGGAAGATGCCGAAAACATTTTGAATTTTTTCAATATTTGAAAAATCAGAGTTTTCAACTAATATAAGAACTTACGCCATTTTGTTAAATGACTTTCTGACTATCAAACAACAAAATTCTGTGAATAATTTGGTGTTCTGTGGTGCTGCAACATCAGATTAACAGTTGTCGTGACCGCACAGTACACAACATGGTGAATCTCTCCTATTGTCACGTTTTGTTGATCAAGGAAACGTGGAATAGTTTCCGTTTTGAGGATTTTGATTATGTCCCATGTTTTTCCAGACAATTTTGGTTTACGTAGATGAGGTTTTAGGGTAGAGTCCACGTCATGAAACTTTATATAACACTGATAAAGATACTGAAACAGTTACATTGATATGAACTTCAAATTGTTTTAAGTGGAAGGTCATCGTATTCGAGTTACGTTTTATTTATTTACATTGATTTTTTAAGTGCTAATATCTTATTTATTTTGTTTTTCTAATTTCAAATTACTACTAAAATTAGAAGTTTTGTGTGAGTCCATGAACCAGTGTTGATATGTCCTTTTCCCTTTCTCTTCATGCCGTGCATTATGGAAAACCACTCCAAAAATAATACAAGGTGTCATCAGACAAAAGTATTGTAGTCCTGACCTCGATATTTCTTACTTTGAAATTCCTTCTGATCCCGTGAGAATTCTGTTACTCTTTAACCTCTTTCAGATTGATGTCCTATCTTGTCTTTTACTCGAGACGATTCATGCACATTTACCACATGATTTTATTGTACCTTGCCTTCATCTATTCATCTTCTTTTTCTCCTTGAATAAACTGCCGACTTTTCTTCTACCACCTATTTTACTGTCATCGTCAACACAACAGTACGATCGTAATAATTGTTATTATGAGCCCCTCGGTACGTCCGTCTGACAGAGCTACAACCGCCATTATCGACAGCGTCGACTCAGCGAGTAAAACCCCACCTCCACCCACGCAGACGCCTTTCCCTCTGCCGCGCTCTGCAGTCGTTGGAAGGTCGTTTTGAATCGTGCTAGAAGTGGCGATGCTCCGATTCTTAAAATATCGATACTTGGGTTTTCGACGTTTTCAGTCGCGCTACCTGTTCAAAGGAACTGACCATATCGCGTGCTAATACCAAAACTGCATCGATGAACCACATTAAATTCGCCGTTTTTGGGAGCACTCCTACGATACTTTCTCGTCTTACAAAGTAAGGGCGAGAATGTAAAAACGGCGATTTTTCGACAGACAAACTCGTATTGACGGATCCTGGTAACGAAAAGTGATCAAATCTTGTTCCTATATATGTAATAAATTACTTCCTCCAACATGTGATGTAGTCAGAATTATTGTAACTCACATTTTTTAAAATAAATGGTATATTAGCTTTCTTGATTGAAAGAACTGATTCTTTAAAACGAATTTCAGGCAACAGAAAACTTCATCAAATATTCTACTTTTGCAAGGTTAATTTTTTGTTTGCAAGTTTCGAAAATACAGAATATTTGCTGAAATGGAACTTGTAATTGAAATGGAAAATGGTACTGCTGAAATATAAAATGGTACTGCTCTGAATAAGTAACATTTTCTTTGCCGTTACATGCGAGAAAAACATTTAAAGCAAAAAAATGGATCAGTTTTTCAGAAAACCACTGTTTAAAATTGCTTGAAATTTCCCTATGTTTCACGCAAAATTATCGGATACACTACTCACATTTTCGCAAAATTGAACTTGACCTAATTTGAAGATCTATTTTTGATGAATAGATATCATTAAGGGGGGAAAATCGGTGTTCATTATTGTAGTTGTTGTAAAATACAGAAAAAAGTTTGAACTTTTGCAATTTTTGAAAATACAGAGTGAACCAAAATGCGACCTATAACATTTCTTTAAGCGTATTTTGTAACTGTTGTTGAGGCCTCATGTAAAGTATCCCCCCCAATTAAAATACCCATTTCAAATGTAAGGGGCCGCGTCATCAGTCAGATCGATCAGGGAATATCAATTTGGTGAAAAATCCTCATAATTGTTTACCCGCAAACGTTCTTCACAGACAGATGGTTGGCCAGATATTTTGCCGTAATCCAATTTTTAGGAATTAAGGAATCCCCAATCTTAGATTATGTGCACAGAACGTGTTCGAGAAAGTAATTTACTACATGTAGAAACAAGATTTAAACACTTTTTATTTACCAAAGCCCGACAATAGGAGTTTTTCTGTAAAAACAATTGTCGTTTTGCCTCGCAGAAAGACAATCCTTTCTCTATACTGCGTAAGCAGTATGCGGGAATGTAAAATAAGTTCTTCAAAATGGTAATGCACATTTTTTAAATTAATATTTTAACGTCATTTCGGAAATTTTTTCGGAATACAAATTCTCGCATTTCTTTTGCTAGATTCTTTCAGGAGTTATCACTTTGGAATCCAGCAGTCGGAACGCGGCGACATGGCAGTTTGAAATTCCCTGAATAACTGTCGTTGTTGGGCGGTGTTTCCGGGTGTAAGGAACGGTGTTTCGTATTGTCAAATTTGTGTTGATATATTAGCTTTAAATAAATTAAATTTTCTCGCCTTATACGATACGATTTGTAAAGGAGTTTTACAAGTTATTGCTGAGATGTGTTAATGTGGGTAAACATTACGGAATTAGAATTTTACACAATCGTTATTCATGCGAGAACGTATGTGCTGTTGTAGCATCACTAGTTTCCTTTCGAGAGCAAGTGAATTCATAAAAAGCTACTGAAAAATTTAAAAAGTGTTGAATGTTCGTGATTTTATATGTTTTTTTCGATTTACTTCATCCGTGGCTCTAAGTCCATGTGCTGACCCCATCGCTTTGCGAAGGCAGTCAACTACAGCGACGCGTCCAGCGGTGATTGAAAGCGAAGTCCTCAGCAATTGCTTCACGCGCTGTTAAAAGCAGCTGATGGAAGTGCGTCAGGCCACTGATAAAACACGCAATCCAAATTTCATCTCCTTCTGTCACGTCTTTTCTGTCGCGTTCTCCACTGCTTTCCTATTCAACCTCTCCATTATCTTCGCGAAGGACCTTGGGCTCTGAGGCAGTCGTCGTGTACTGCAGATGCCTTCGCCGCTCTACCGCCTTCAATGCCGGCCGCCAGCGGCGCTGCTGCTCCTGAATCCCATGCACGATGGCTTCATAGAGGCACAACGCAGACAATTTTTTTTACGGCCACTAATAAAAGCGGTTCTTTCAGGAAAATGGTTAGTGCTAAATGCTCGATTTTTAGCACTAGTGATACTAATGAGACGATGCTCAAGTGTTCAGAAAAATCTGCGAATGCCACAGAGAAAAAAGAATTATCGCTTCAGCTTCTTCTGACCTTAACGTGTCATTAAATGATTTGTATACTTGAATAAAAATACGATGAAAGTCAGTAAGGCTGTCTAAAAAACGGTGTATGACACATGTGGTAAAAGTGATATTATCTTGTTCTTACGGTTGCGTCAATCGGACAGTCGGACTCGAACCGCAACTAATGTTACTCCTAAAATAAAATGTCACTTTTACCACTAATATCAAATTAACTATTATGGTACACTAGTTCCTTACAGTATGCTTATTAACCGGAAATGAAACACATTATAATATTCTGTATTCGCTGGCGAGTCTTTCGAGGAGACGAGGGAGAGTCTACACGAGCGAGAGTCTTTCAAATACTTTATTGCAGTTCCGCTCCTACACAACAAACATTTCATAATTATGAATTTGATTTTTTCAAACTTAAGAATCAGCAAGTTCCATAAAATAATTGCATCATGCTCCAATAAGAAAAATGAACTCAATAAGAACATAATTTTCTTGTTATGAAAATTCGAATTTTGGCTTGCTTCCTTGATTTCAATGTTTGTATGCTGTTTCTCTGTCAGTTTTTGCATTTTCTGTCAACTTACAATGCTGGGAAATATTCCCATTTTTATTAATAAGTTTTTCTTAAGCATAGAATAGTTAGATCATTGATAGTTCGCTCAAAATGGTTTGGATAAGTCTCGAAATAAACTAAGAATACCGTTTCTTTTACGCAATACACCCTGTTATTTTCCATCCAAACTTGGAATAGACCGCACTCCTTTTCATATACTTATTGAGAGTATACTGCAAAAACCTTTCCGTAGCTTGGTTAGCTTTTCGTAGAATTTCTGCAGGAACTTCACATTATTCTTCCATTTCTTACAAACAAACCTGTCCAACTACAAATGTTAAATACTAACGACATATTGATTAACCTGGCTTTGTCTATCTCATGCATTATTGACAAATGACAATTACAATGTATACTTTCATTTTTGATGAAGATAAATTTAACGATGTTTCAAATTCTCGTTTGATCCAACAACAAACTGGCAAAGCAATAAAGTTTTGTATGCATTAAGGGCGTTACTTGATGTTTGTGGTACTGGATGTCCTCGGGTTTTGAAGTCCCCTTTGAGTAAAAATATCTTATTAACGGTCTAGATACATAAATAACTATTAATTCTACAACTAAATATTTCCAGCCTTTGGGAATGCAAATATTTCGAGTGCTTAGACTTTCTTCATATCCATGTATCTTTGTATATTTTTGACCATGTATCTTTGACCACTATTTGGTAGGTTACCCACGAACGAAATTTTTAAGAAGCTGCATGATTCATCCAATTTTGACATCACAGTTTCGAGTAATTGTTAACGCTACAAAATTGCGTTTTTCTCTCGTTAATTTTGATTACTTACAAAATTTCTTTCAAAAGTACGAAAACGGGGAGGAAGGAGTGCGCCCAGTAAGTGGCTCTTTTTTGAAGGTAATGCAAAGTTCGTTTAACGGAATGTGACTGTTTCCACCCTCTCCGTCCGCTCCTGGCTAAGGATGCAACATCGATTTCGATGTTTTAAATACATTGATGTTTTATAAAATCATTGACGTATTTAACATCGATTTTTGAAGCCGATGTTTTTCAACAGCTGTGTTTTTTATAAAATAGTTGATGATGATTTGATTTGAAAATAATTGACAATTTTTATAGACTCATTGACTATGACGATCATTGACGGTCATTGACATTGATCATCAATGTTTTGTGTACGATGTTGTTACGTGGTTGATATTTTATTTTTATTTTTGAGTGAAAAAAGTATCATCATAATAACAACTTGTAATAATTCTGAGATATCCTTAAATCGGACATTCTTTGTAGCATATGCTGATGTACTAGGATTTGACATAGTTACTACTGGAAAATCTCATCTAGATGTAAATCATAAAGTTGCTGATGTAAAAAAATTATACCGAGTTCCAGCTGAAGAGGATGTTAACGTATAGAAAATATATTAAGTTCTTAAAAGAATATTTCAAGAATGATAATTTTTCTTCCATGTTCTCGAACTTACTGTTGTCAAGCAAACTGTCTGTTGCGAAAAAAAGCTTGTTGCGCCGAATGGTCTAATATATTTCTAAAAGCTATTACTCACTCTGTATTAGAATTGTTATTCCATGTATTTTAGGTTTTTATTCCATTTTATTGACTAAAATTTGTCCTGCGTAAAAAGGGCACAAAACACCATGCATAAAAATTATTGTTTTCAAATAAGGAATAAGTTGTATTTCTTTTTTATGCGTATAACATATGTTGAATAACTAAGTTTTATATTTCAGTTATTATCATCTCGTTAGCAAAAGTCACAAACTTAATATACACAAACAAAACTTTCAATAGCGTTTTTCTCAAAACGGCTTTTTTGCATATGTGCCCTTTTTACGCAGAACCGCCTTAACTGTGCTCCCAAGCCACAGCAATTTTATGTTCCTGAATTATTGTGACGCATTAGTTATCTGATTTTTGATGTATTCCTTCACCACACTTTTTTGAGAATGCACAGCCTTCTATTTTTATCCTTTCAATGAATCATTTCCCATGAACTTATTGAAACTCGACGCTGCGCTGTGCGATAACTGTCAGATACGTTACGTGCACTAGCGCCATTGCATTGTGAGCTCCGGGCGTAAGCTGTACGTATCATGGCATTTTCAACCGTGTCTGTTTCAATAAGTGCCTACTCAGAAAATGTAATCATTTGTATTACCTAGGATCGCGTGTCACAATTTCTTACCAAAGAGAAAGAAGATGTACAAGAGACATCTGTAGGAAAATGAAGAAAGAAAAAAAATAATGCGAACCTTGTAAAATGGAAAAAAGACAAACACTTTCTAAATATTTTTGTCAAAAACGTACAATGCATGTTTGTTTGGAATATGCCAAAATCATTAATGTAAATTGTATTTAATATAATTTAATATGGTGTTTAATGATTTTTGCGTGTACTTTGTCAATTTTTGCCTTTCTCTCCAAAATTGTTCAATGTTTCTGCAGTGTAGTATTCATTAACAATTGCATTGGAGGACATGCAAAAACTAAATAAAATACGTATTTCAGTATATAGAGCTTCAGAACATTCGCATTCACAAAAAGTTGCAGCTATATCTGAGAGATACAGTGTGGTTACAAGCGTGAGTCTATCTATTACGGGCGCTCCCGGGTTAAACGCGATTGTTTTGGCGCGATGTTTTAATTTTGAACATCGCCGTTTTGTTGGCTGTATCGCATCCCTACTCCTGGCCACCGTGCACCGTCCAGTTGTCCGCGGCGCGGCGCGGCGGAGGCAGAGAGAGGCACAGAAACAGTCGGCGCGCGGGAGGCGGCGTAGGAAAAGGAGCAAAACAAAGGCCGTGCCCCTTCAGAAGAAGAACAAAAAGAGCGGGCAACCAAAAAGTAGCGTCCAGCATAAAGAGAGACGGATGGCGCTCCTCAAGTGTCGTAACGCGCGTTATAAATCACGGCCGCTAGGTGGCAGTTAAAGCGGCCTAATGCACTACAACACACAGGGCATTATTCATAAGGTGCAGGCCGTCAGGAAGGGCGTGCGGCGGCGGTGGCGGCGCCGGCGGCCGAAGGGCGGAGGGCGGTGGGCGATGGGCGGCGGCCGCCCGCGCACATTTGCAGCTCGCGCCGCTTCGCCCAGGGGCGACGGAAGCGATCGTTCCGCTGGGAAATAGCGCTGAGGTCGCAAGCGACGACGCTCTGGTTGCAGAGAATATGCATTGTGGGATTTGGTGGTGTGCTGAGAAAGTGTTATTGTCATTGTTAAAAGATGAAATAATTGATGTCATCTTTGACAACTCAGATTTATTAAGAGAGCCGGCTTTTGACGGCATTGTCGTCATCACCAGGAGAATATGCAACCACACGTACGAGACGCGACGCACAACGGTCGCATTGAATAGTAGAAAAGAGTACTGGATTAAGAAGCTTTCTCCATTCTGATATTTTTATACAAAAGAACATAACTGTGTATCAAACCTGTGCATGCACAAAACTTCAGCTGCTCTTAAAACTGGAGGTATTATTTGTTTTTAATATTACAGAAGAAGATTTTTATGTGCAGTAGCTGAAATCAAAATACCGCGCTGACCTCACACTTTCATGGCTACAGTAGATGTAGGAGACATTGCTTAAACGGAAATACCTCCCTGGTTGAGGTCTACACCGCTGAACTGCGACATGAAGGAAGTGTTCAGGTTTGAAGTCGCTTCGCTTTGGTTGTTCAGATACCTGTTGAGTTTTCTTCATCAATTCATTATTAATTTGCACATTAACGAGATGAGTGTCTACTTTAATAAGGAAACAGGAGTTTGCTGATATTGGCTGTTATAAAAATGTAATTATTATTATTATTATTATTATTATTATTATTATTATTATTTATTTTTTCTTAAGTCACTGCACGATTTACTCATGTGGGATATTGTTGTAGATTTACTGAACGCATAATGCTGACTGATACGTCAACAAAAGAATGTGAAACACCAGAAAAATTTGGTCATTCTATTGATGAAAATTATGTGCGGATGCTTTCGCTACTGTTTGTTGTTGCCAGCGCGGCTTTGGTAAAGCAACAATGGACTGGAATACATTTCACAACACTGATGCACAGTAACACTAAGCGCCGGCAAGCAACTGGAAATATAGTAGTAGTAATATATAATAGTAATTATAAAATACTACAATATTGTAATATTCTCAAAATATGCTCGTTTAAACATGAATTAGCCTAAATACGTAATGCTAAATCCTCCATACGTTTTTACAACTAAGAAAATTCCCCCAAACTCTCTTTACTAATCGAAGAACAACGCTCGTTTCCACCAAACTCAGAATTCAGAATTCAACATGTGTATGCGTTGGAATAAGGATCCCACAATTTAAGAAAACGTTCTTCTTCTTGATGTGCCGTCTCCATTACTGGAGGTTGGCGACCACTTCCCTGAACTTTTCTCTGTCTTGTGGAACAACTCAGAGGCACTACAACACACATGGCACCACATGGAACAACTCAGAAGCACTGGAGATATGTGTCCATTTTCGGATGTTTGCCAACCAGAACATCTTCCTGCCGACTCTCCGTCTACCCTGAACTTTCCTCATCATTATTAGTAATAGTTCATATTTGGGGTTTCTAAGTAAATGACCAACATACAGTGTTTTTCTAATTTTAATCATTTTTAATATCTCTCGGCATATACCATTTCTCTCTAGTATGTAGTCATTACGAACTTGGTCAGTCTAGGAAATTCTCAACATTTTCCTGATCATCCACATCTCGAATGCCTCCAGTCTATTAAATGATGCTGGTTTCAGAGTCCATGTTTCAACACCATATAAGAGAACAGTTGCCACGTAACATTTTGCCACTCTCCATCTGAGGATAAAACTCAAGTCTCTGCTGCATACACAATTCCTCATTTTGTTGAATGTGGATCTTGCTATTTCAATTCTCGTTTTTATTTCCATATCTGATGTCCACAACTCATTTAAAATTCGTTAAACGTTCACAGAGTATATTTCTCCTCGCAGTACGTAGTACAGTTTTTAATTGTTTTTGAAATTATATAAATAAATAAATACAGCATACAGCCTCGTAACCTACAATCCCCTTGTAACGTCGCCTGGCACTCTACAAAACGTGTTGCCGGCCTGTAGCCACTTACGCCGCTGCGACGTGGTGGACTACAGCGTAGGAGTACAAGGATACACTTGAGCTAGTTCAGAACAGAGTTCTGAGACTCATAGCGCGCCCTCCGTTTCGGAAACGGTTGAAAGTTCTCAGGAAGGAACTTGATATCGAGTCCTTTACTCAGTGCTTCAGAAAGCTATCTTTTAACGAAGCCTATCAAGGCTTTCAAACCAGCGAAGCATTGGCGACGCTTAAACAACTAGCTCGACATTTCCTTACTATAGGACAAAGAAGACTAGCACTTCCCTCGGATATTTTGAGAGCGTAGTGCAACACACACCATAACACTACCTCAGTCACTAATATGACTAAACACAAAAGCCAATTTGGCTACTGACCAAGGTCCGACACGAACTTACACCAACCACTTACACATGGCAGTAAATCGTGAAATGCGTACGAACTGCAAATACACTGAAGCACACGAACCTTCGGCTAAGCCGAAAAAAAAGACAGCCTCGTAATGGTTCCATGTTCACGTCCAATAATCAGAAGAATTCAAAATAATTTCAAAGTGCCAATTCGTCAAACGAAGCGTGGGAAATTCAAATACGCAATCCAAAAATTGTAATGTTACGCTAAACCACTCACCCTTTTAAACAATTGTACATGGCCTTTTCTAAAGAACTGATTTTTAGGACAGATTTTATGTAACAAAAAAGCTCTATCATCAGTATTGTAATTTTGCATTGCTAATTTTTTTGCAATTATCGAGAATCCAGAGAATGCATCGATAATAGAACCAGAATCATTTTTATATTTTTGTACTTTACTACAAACAAGAAAAAATTAAAAATTTGGTGCCGTCTTTGAGAAAATAATGTTTAATATGGTTTTAAAAACGCCCTATGTTTCACGCAAAATTACGCAATTAATACTTATATTTTCGAAAAATTGAACCTGACCTTATTTGAAAATCTGTTTCTGCTGGACGTATTTCATTAGAAAAGAATCATCTTCATTATTGAAGTTAGAGGAAGACGCCAAAAAAATTAAATTTTTGCAATTTTTAAAAAATTAGAAATTTAACGAAAATTAGATCTGCTTCACTTTATTAAGCGTTCTTTAAGCTATCCGCCAACGATTATTTAAATTGAAAATGTCCCAGTTGCCTCATGTAGAGTTCCCACCACATTTAAAATATCTTTTTCAAATTCAATAGGCGGTGACATCAGCCAGATAGATTTGGGAATATTAATTTTGGTGAATATCTTGCTCACGGTTTAGCGGCTAGCATTGTTCATGGGCAGACGGACACGCGGAGGAAACGCGTTTGGCCGTCAAACTATTTTTCGGTATCAAGAACCCCTAAAACATGGATTCTGACTTCACAACGTGTTAGTTGAAGTCATTTACTGCAAGTAGGAACAAGATATATCCACGTTTTTGAAAGTAATTACTATTCCATCTTCTTGTGCCGCAAGGTCCACTTTGGTGTTGTATTTCAAGGAACCAAGTCCAGCAGAAAGCAGGAGCACCACGCGTCATTCTTTCGGGGCACTAAGGACTAGGACTGAACAACCCACAATTCAATGTATTTCGTGGGCAATAACAGATAGTTTTCTGGATTTTTTTAAAAACAACTTCCACTGAAGATGGGCTACTGAAATTTTAAGTGTGCATTTTCCTTCACGAGCACTTTTGTTTTAAAGAAATCAGAGCATGTTTCGTCATGTCGCCTCTGAACATTTCCATGTGAAGGAAATGAAAATGATATGCGAAGTAACTATTGCACTGAACTGTAGCAACTGCTATCTTGAAAGTCATTTTTAGGAATAGACCATGTGGTTTCTCTCATATGCAATTATTCACCAAGTCGTTGACAGTTATAAATTCAGTCACGGTTATAAAAGAGTCGGTATTTTAAGTAAATATTTTATCCTCTTCGTTCCTGAGAATAAATTCTCTAAATATTTTTCGGAAGCAGTGATGACATAGATTTTTCAGTCCTCAGGAATCAGATTTTTCATCCCAATACGGATTCCCACCTGTTCGAAAGCTTCTCAAAACAATTATCAATGCTTTTATTGTTCATATTTACCAATTAAGTGATCAAGATCAATATTGGAATATAGCAATCACAAATTCCAAATCGTTTGATCTGCGAAATTAAAAAAAAACAACATAGTTTACTTGTGGCTAAAAAGCTTTTCCTAGAGAAAGCACAACTTCAAATAAACTCTGCAATTCCTGAACATGTTTGAATTTCTCTTATGTCCATGGCACGTTAATAAATGTTCTTTCATTGCAATAGGAAGGCATTTTGCCGCCACAAATGATTTTAGATCGAATTTTTTATTGAAAATATTCATCATGAGGTGATCAACAGTCGTTAATAAAAGGATCATGGATCTTGAATTGATACATGGAAATTACTTGACATTACTATATCTTATTTTACATTTCAGAAAATCATAACCATGTAACTATTTTATACAGCTTCAATATTTATATTTTATAATTATCTTTCTATTGGTTTCATGTGAACAATGTAGTAACTTTGGAGTTTACAACTCTCAGATGGTTTTTTAAAAATTATTTGTGAACTTTAGTAGCTACAATTTTTATGTGTTGTCATCGAATGATTTGGATATATGCATTCTTAGGGTTGAATTCTCTCTTCTTAATACTTCAACCATTGCTTGGATTTACTTTATTGCTGATTTGTGCGCCACCCATTCTGCACCATCTATTCCCTCGTGGCCACTTTCCCTCTTCGCCGTCGCCCTCGCCGTCGCCTTCGTCGCTGCCCACGAATGCGCGGCGCGAAATACGAGGCGCGCCGTCTATAAAGTTGCCCCCGAGCAGCCCGTAATGAAAGTATTGTGCGGCGCATGTGGGTGTTGACGCATATGGAACGTTATGAGCCGCGAGCGAGAGCGCCCGCGCCCTGCGACTGCGTCACCGCTGCCTCGGTCAGGGGTCCAGCCCGCCCCGCCCCGCCCCGCCGCGCCACGCCTCTCATTGACTTACCCGCCCTGCCCCGCCTCGCCCCGCCTCGCCCCGCCTCTCCCCGCCTCGTCCCACCCATCCCGCCTCGTCCCGCCTCTCCCCGCCTGCCTCGCCTGACCCCGCCTCGCCCCGCCTCGCCCCACCTGGCCCCGCCTCACCCCACCTGGCCCCGCCTCACCCCGCCTTGCCCCTCCCCGCTCTCCCCGCCTTATCCCGCCTCGCTCCGTCTCGCCACGCGCAGCCTCGCTACTTTTGCTAGACGAAGCACAAAATTCCAAATTTATGAGCGATTGGCTTTTGCTGTGCAAGGAAAGACGAGGTCCGATGAAATTACAGCTTTATAAGTAGGAGGCGAATTTTCATAACCTAAAACATTGCCAAAAATGATCAATAAAATGCTCTTAAAATATTTTAAAATGCCCTAACAACAAAGAAAAATGACATAAAATATTTGATCAAAACCACTTCAGATGTACAACTCAAGCTGTTGAATATGTTACTAACTTCTTTTGTCAAGTGAACTCAGTTTGCAAAGTTTTGGTTTGGGCTGTTCTTTAAAAGAAAATATCTGCCTTTATTTATCCCAAAATTGGCTGAACTGACAATAGCGCCAATAGAACTGACAATAGCTGAACTGACAATAGCCTCAACGGAACGTTAGATTACATAGTATTCACAAAGGCTGACATTACAGTATACGAGCAAAGAAATCAAATAAGCTGCTCAGGAAATCTGGGATGAACATTTGTTGCATCTCGTAAATATTGTTTGAAGCAAGTACCATTAAAATAGTAATAAAATCGATAAAATCAGCAAAAAACTTTCATATCTGAAGGTTTCTTCGGCTGGAAATTCTGAGGCATCATTGTTGCTTCTACTGCTTGGCCGACCGGGAGGTTCTCGGGTTCGATTCCCGACGGTATCAGATTTTAGACTATAGTTTCGAACCTAAGTCGAATTCAGCCTCTGTTTGGAAGAGAATTCTACAGGCTGTTACGAACGGTGGTTTTCAGTTGTTTCGAAAACGCACATTATAACGCATTTTAAAAATACAAAAATGCACAATCACGTTATTGTCCCTGCTCATTGCAGCTATAGTTACAATGTTGGGCACGAATTAGTGTTATAATTTCGCGAAATATTGGATTACATATAATTTGTTACTTTTTGTTGATATTGGCGTATTTGGTAAACCTGCACTGTGTTTGATAGTTTCCAAGGAAATGCAAAGCGCCTCAAAAATGTCAATAAAGTACTTTAACTCATTTATTCCCGTTGCCCCAAAACGGGGCAGCTATCTTTAATCTTTATTTCTGTGTTTAATGATTTTATATGATCTAGCAATCTGGAGGATCTGGCAATTCTGCACCCTTCGAGATCATCTCTCATTTGCTTTCGTTGAGTTGTTTGATGTTGGTGGTTATACAACAGGATGACGTCTCCCGAAGCGTATGATTTGTTTCTTCTAATTATTATTGAAAATCGAATAATTGTTATGTACTTACATAAATTAATTCACGGAGATTTGAAAACAATATTTACATTCAAAAATTGTTTTAAATTTTTACTTGAAAAAAAACGTGAATCTTAGGCACCCCAGTTTTGGAGCAATGGAAATGGCGGGCATGGTTTTCTTCAAAAATCATCCAAGAAATTTTACGGTCTTTGAAAACTGCTAACATTGTTGACATTGGCCTAGTATCAAATATAGGAAAGTACACTAGTCGCAAATTATAATTGGATGCGAATCCAAAAGTATTCTATCTGATGACGAATAAGGGAACATATATTTTCCGAATATACTGAATATACAACTACTCCGAGTTATTGAACAAAATCTAAACCAATTTTCTACTCCCGTTAGGCAGTGGGAGAATGTCTATGTTCCTCTTAAATCGTTACGTGTGTTGGAAAGACCTAAGATGCTGGAAGACAATATGACCTCTGTGGATTTTTTTGAATTTTTTTGAATTGTTTTCGATGATGATATTATGTTTGTTTGTGAATTACTCCAAAAGTTACGCTCCACAGAAAGAATCCAAAACATTTGATATTACTTCCAATGAAATGCGTTTAATTTTTTCAATTCTGTTGCTGAGTGGATACTGTAGATATTCACGATATCGCTTATATTGGGATAAAGGAACAGATACGTTTCATCCTGGTGTGCCCCAAACTATGCCCAGAAACAGATTTGAGGAAATTTTGAGATATGTAGCACGTTTATGACAACGCTAAACTGGATCGTAATGATAAATTTAGTAAGTTCGACTTTTATGGACCATGCTGAACCAATGATAGCTTAAGAAATTTCCCCAAGATTCTCACATCAGTGTTGATTAGTGTATGGTCCCATATTTTGGTCATCAGTAAACAGCACCTGGAGGGAAAGCCTATAAGATACGTTTTCAAAATATGGGACATGTGTCTACGTCTGTGATATCTCATCACTGCGGAACCATAACAAGGAGCTTGTTCTGGAAACACAATCCTGAGGTGAGAGTAAGTGGTTCAGTCGTCTTGAACCTCGTAGAAAGACTTCCAGCACGAGATGGCTACAGAATATATATATATATATATATATATATATATATATATATATATATATATATATATATATATATATATATATATATATGAATATTTTTTTCACGTCTGTACATTTGCTAGAACTTGCAGGTATAGGGCATGATGAAACGGAAACTGTGAAAGAGAATGGGGTAGAGAAGCTTCATATTGAATCACAGCAAATGAAAAAGATGTTGCCTGGCCCATACGACCAAGTTACAAACACTGGAATAGGTGTGACAATCATTAAATAAAAAGGTATTGGTGTTGTTACTACTGCTTCAAACAGGAGTAGAGTGACTCCAATAGGCAAGGCTGAACGCTCGAGTGAGCCTGCTAAGAAGAAAATTGATGTATATCAACCGACATGCATTGCAGAGTACAACACATACATGGGGGAGTTGACAGATTAGATGAAAAACATTGCTGCGTATGGAGTCCACATTCGAATGAAAAAATGATATTGGCAACTACTCATGTATCCTCTCAATGCATCAATGTGCAATGCTTATCATTTGTACGAGTACAAGCTAACACCAAATGGAAGGCAAAGTCATTGTAAGATTTTTTTAGTATTTATTAGAGAAGTTGTTCAATCTCGTATGAGCATGTTCACGCAACGAGCTTCACTGTGAAGAACACCAAAAGCAGCAAAGAAAAGTTTTACTGACAGCGTTCATCTTAACAGAGCAGACCACCTAATTGAAAAAAAGTGAAACGCAAAAAAAAAAAAAAAAAAAAAAAAAAAAAAAAAAAAAAAAAAAAAAAAAAAAGGGTGGCGAGTGTCACAAAAACAACTCAACGAAGATTTATGTAAAATGTAATGTCGGAGTTCATACCAACTATTTTTTAAAGTTCCTCTCAGAAGGTTTTGCAGGATTTGTTGAATTTTTGTGTTGTGATTCCACATTTACACGTATTTTTCTGTATTTTGAACAACATTCTTCTACTTTATGTGTTCTTGTTTCTTTACATTAAAACAATGTTCTTAAAATACTGAACCATTACATTCATTTTCTCTCATCATCGTATTTTTTGTTTAAAAATACGGTGCATATTACCTACTCTACAGTGCCCACTGTCCCATTTTTGGAGCACATGTATGTTATTTGTCGCCTAACCTCCAATTCCTCCTGCCTCCGAAAGCAAGTAAACATAAAATTAAAATGACATTTTTCTAACGCTTTAAAATTATATGTTTTAGCGAAAAAATTATAGACATTTAAAAATAAAATAATTTGGAAAACTCATTCTTACGGTGATATTCCAAAGTAGCAAGGACGACATCATTTATACGAAATATTTCTATAAATATACAAGCACAATTTTCACGTAGCTTTAAATGAAAACAATACTGCGTATTGCCATTCAACAAACTTCAGTGTGTCAAATTTAACCAAAAATGTATATAGTGAATACAATTATATACACTAAAACCATCAAGTATCGTATTTCCCAGGAGACAGACATAATGTGTAGTGGAGGAGGCCTTCCGAGAAAAATATGTCCGTGTTATTGGCTGCTTCACGTCGTGGAGCCTCCCGTGACCTCTGCTGGATACGAGAGCGGCTGTCCGCAGGCGGTCGCCACCGCCGCTTTCCCACACTGCTCTTCCCACTGCCCGCCCCGCCGCTGCCTCCCGCGAAGCACTCCACCCCCTCTCACCCCGCCTCCCCCGCCCCGCCCCCTTCCCCGCCCCGCCCCGCCCCCGCCCCCCGCCCTGCCCCGCCTCACCACGGCCCCTACCTCGCCACCCATCTCCGCCCTACCTCCGGCTCCGCCGCGTGCGCTACCTGCTTAAATCACGCGCCACATTGTCCGTCGAGCAGCGGGGCAGGGGTGGGGGTGGAGGCGGGGGCGTGGGCGGGGGCGGGGGCGGCCCGTGCGCGTGTCAGCCTGAGAACAATCCGTTGCGCGGCGGCCGGCGGCGCGCCGAGGGAGCAGATCGCCAATATTGGCAATAAAGAGCCAATAGGGGCCGGCGACATGAAATAACGTCGCGATCGCAGTCACGTTATGTTAATGTATGCTAATTGGGCGCTCATTAGAGACGACGGGGCCCATTCATGGCGCGGCGGTGAGGGCGGGGGAGGGGTGGGGGCGGGGCGAGGGAGGGAGAAAGGCTTTGCTCGCGCGCGCCGGCGCGGATCTCGAGACCCAGCGGCAGAACGGGCTCCCACTCGGCGATAACATTCTCAAAGGTCTGCGAAGGAATACTCGGCCTTCATGAAGCATTGAAGTCAGCGCCGATGTGCCGAGGATGACGGGAAGCATAATCTGTTGAGGCAGATTTGGGCTTTGTGACAACAGTGGTGAATGAAAGGTTAACGAGAAAGACAACATTGCCTAGAAGATGAATTGTCTGTGAGAATTAAATGCGGAATCGGTAATTTAATGCAGATATAACACTTCTTGCAAAGTTACCATCGGTTCTTTGGACCTATCTACAAGGAATATTAAATTGATCACAATTGTCTTAAAACAGTGAAGGCATGTATTTGAACGATTTATCGCCGGCTGATGTGCGAGATGGATGGATATTACGATGTCTTTGAGGAGTCTTTATTGAGTCGTCTAGTATTCTTAATTGATCAACTGTTTCAATACTAATTTGAATGAAGAATTTTGCCGGAAATTGTTTTTAGTGTTTGCTGTGTAAAAGTGCTTTTTATGCTGTCAATCTTCCCTATGTGTCTGCGTGTACGTATATGCTTTTCTTGGAACTTGTCATGTTCTAATATAATCACAGCCTTTCATCAGAACTAAATATGTGAGACCTAAAATACAAAATAAAAGATGATTAGTCCAATAAACGATTTTATTCTCCGACAGACACGTTCCAGATCCTTCTTGTACCTTTAAATATCTAGGGCTGGCTATTATTACATAAAATTTGTGGTGCCGAGGAGCCATACACTTACGTAATCACAAGTACTCCGGATGCCGTTTGAGTACATTAATCAACATTTATTGCAGTTGTGAAATTTTACTCATGAAATACGATCAGAGCTGTAGTAAGTCCCTCCATTCTGAGGTATATTTCACTCTTGAACAGATTTTAAACGACAAGAAAAACGAAGCTTGACGCTTTTAATACTTATATGTACACATACAAACATACCTTTTTTTGAAACAAAGGAAGTAAAGTAGTACGTAAATAGAACAGCTCCATGCAATCTTGTTGGTTAAACATGTTCTCTGAAGCGCTGGACAAGACAAGGTTCACAAGAAGATTAAGGAGACAAGGAGAAGAAGACAATTGGTGGGTGTAGTATATGGCAACGCGAACGTGGACTCGCCGAGTGACGAGAAAGTGAACCTGACAAGACAAACCGAAGCAGATGAAACGAGAAGGAGAGAGAGGGAAGGGGAGAGGCGGAACGAGGGCCTCGGAAGCGCTGGCGACCGGCGAGGGGAGGGACACGATGGCGCATTAGAGCTGTCACAAGCGCGGGGCGGACAGCTGTGGGGGATTACAGTCGCATGCGAGCTGACAGAACCGGAGCGGCCACTCGCCTCGGTCCCCGCTTCGGCTCACCTGCGCCTCCGGGACGCAGTCGGGTTTCTATCCACTTTGCTGCGGCGCTGCGGAAACTGTGCACATGCATGCAACGTTCCCTACAAGTAGAATGAAAAATTTATCATCATTAGGCATCCAGTGAGGGAGGGAGCTAACCCACCAAATTTAAAACATCGATTTACTGAGATATTCAACGGGTTCCTAATCGAATACGTTTATAAATCGATATTTTGAATATTGTGGTTTAGCTCCCTCTGTCACTGGATGCCTCAATTGAATGTACTACAAGTAGGGAGTTCCTACTGCAGTGGGGCCTGTACTGACTGGATCCCGCAGTTATTCTAGCTGTTTACCTACCTCCCCAAAAAGGCCTAGCCCGAATGCACCCCGTTCCCTTTTGCTCCTTTGTTTAAGGATTGATTTCTAGATGGTTGATCTGCTTAGCATTATAGTGATCCATTTTAATTGACGTCTGTTTTCAAGAAACATTTCCACGTCTTTTTAGAGCACTGCGAACGTGGCAAACCACATTTAAAAGTTAGTGGAAACAAACCTTGAAACCTTGTTGAACGAGCATCATCTTGCCACTCTGACGAATACACAATTCTCAAGATTCTGCCATGTTCACCTGTGTTCGATGGTTTCCCTGAATTGTGGAGAGAATATCTGTTTGCGCTACTAATGAACAACACAAATATTTATTCCTTGCAAAACACCGGATGAACGAAATGGGATGCAGTAGGGTTATCCCTTCACAGGCTTACGAAAAAGAAAAGAGGATTAGCTGGGAAGCAGGGTTGAGGGAAACCTCACTGCGGGATGCAGTCGGACGATTTCGTGTAGTGGATGTTCAATGGAGGTCCCGTGCACTGTTCCCGTTTGACCCTCCACTCTCGCTATATCAATACTAATGCCACCATCTGGTCACAATCGCTATAAACCGCAAAATTATTACTATTTCTTTATAAATAAATATTTTCCTATTTTGACCCTTTTGACATATCTGCATTTAAAGTTGGGTCTTATTCTGTTCTTCCTTATCTTTTTCTCTTATGTTTCGATGGTTTTTATTTACTTGAAACATTGTGATCAAGGACTGAAGTTTTTGGCACATGTTTAGGCCCTTCGCGCTCGTTTCTAATTATTAACAATGGTTTTGCTCGTTCATCTTCATCTTTTCACGCTTCTCGTGCATTTTATATTTGCTCCGTTTCTGTCAGTGAGAGATCGTGCCAGCCTCTTCCCCGCCTAGCTTTCGCCTCGTCTCTATCTTGACACCACAACGCAACACAACGTCTATATCGTCTCGTCACCACTTCACTCAACCTTGACCCCGCTGCGACATTACCTCAACACAACCTCTACATTGCCTCATCACCGCCTCTTCCCCGTCTCGTCACTTTCCCGTCACCTCATCGTCCCGTCATCGTCTCATAGTCCTCTTCATTCTCATCTCGTCCCACCGGCTTTGATCGCTCAGGGCGTCAATTGGCGTCACTGTAGTACCTTTGATTAGGAAGTCCTAGGGTTGGAGTACCCACGATAGCAGAATTTTTGACACTAGCTTCATATGTAAGTCGAATTCAGCCGTTGTCTGGAGGAGAAGCGGCCGGCTGCTCTTATAGATATAGTTTTGCATAGTTTCTCCGATCAACACCAGGCGAATGCCGAAGCAGTAACCTGACAAACGGACCACGGACCGTGTGAGATCTTTCCTTCCCATTCTTTGACCTACCATCACCTCTTAATTACACACACGCGCGCACCCACTCACACACACACATACACACACACACTGCATTAAACTACCACATACGTCGAGAGACCGGTCGGGAGCTTAGAGCTTGTTTCGGGTTGGAGGGTTTCCCGCCGTACATCAGGGGAAGATCACCACCACTTCCTTCTCCTGCTCCTCCTATTCCTTCTCCTCCTCCTCCTCCTCCTCACTAAACACTCACTACACGTACGGGACTAATACCCTTAGCAATTGAACGCTTGAAACACAAATCAACCAAGCAATAAATCGCCTCGCCCCACGCTGGTCCCGCCTCCTCTCCGTGCCGCCACCACCTTGACATCGCCTCATTACCGCCTCGTCACCACTTCGTCGCCGCTTCATCACCGCCTCGTCACCACCACCGCTTTCGTCGCGTCGTCGGGTCCATTCCTGACAAATGGCGGCGCGCGCGACGCGACGCGGAGAGAAAAAGGAGGCTCAGGGCGGTGCGTGCCCCTCCGCCCCGTCCCCTCCCCTCCCCGCCCACCGCTTAGCATAATTAGCGCGCCGCCGCGCCGTTCGTTTGAGGCGTTTCGGGGCGATTTGGCGCCGCGGTCGATTAGGCGACACACATTCCAGAGGGGGCGCGGGGCCGAGGCGCGCCGGAGCTGCGGAGGAAGCTGCTCGGGAGGCTCTGGCACTGAGGACGTTTCTCCGAACGCCGGTGCCGCTGCGCCCTCCGGCCGCGCACTTCTTGCGGATAAGGGGAAGTGGATCATTCCAACCACTGATCTGCTCACGGCTCAACCATTTGTCCCACGCACGGTGTAAGATGTGTTCACTCCCAGTCTAAAACTGAAGCTTTTGTGAGGCTAGTTCTCACAGTTCTCGCATATAAGCGCTGCGATCTTTGGGTCTCATTTGGGCAAGGTCGTGGTTGGTCGCGTAATGTGTAACAGCCACAGTTTAAGATGTCGTCTTAAGATGTATATCTTACACCGTGACCCAAACCGATAGTGCGCACCGTACGGACAAGCGAGGAACTAACCTCGAAGTGGCTTCAGAAAATTTGCCCCAAAGGCGGCTAGTTAACACATCTATATATATTACAGCGTGGTTCCATTTCAAGCTAGCAATGTATTCGTGGCAGACATGTTGCTTAGGGCCTTTATTTCGGAGTTCAGTTATTGATTGATTGATTATTTTGAATTTACGGGTGCTTAAAAGGGCTATAGTCATTAGTCCCGTAAGTGTAGTTCATGTTTCCACCCCTCGAGAGGTGGCAGTGCTCTTCCCCGCTGGATCTCCCGTGAGATCTGGCGCCCAACTCCACGTCGGCTAACGAGGTTTTTCCCCATCATGCATCTCCCAGCAGCGAGGCACCACCCCAGCCGGGACAAGCTGTAAGTTCCCGTCTGGTTTCGAGGCATGTGTAGTTTCCCGGCATGGGTATGTAGTGCTTGGAAGTGTAAGGGATGAGGATAGTACAACGAAGAAGGAGGAAAGATCACACGGGTCCGTGGCCCGTTTATAAGGGTACTGCTCCGGCCCTCGCGTGTTGCTGATCGGAAAAAACACGGAAAACTACTGATCAGAGCAGGCGGCCGCTAGAATTCTGCCTCATACAGTAGCTGAATTGGACCTAGCTATCTCGATAGTGTTGATAATCCTGCCACTTTTGAGGCTCGAAACCTAGGACTTTCCAGTCAGAGGTACTGTAGTGATCAGTTAGTGCCCTGAACCACCTAAGCCGATTTTAGTTCTAGACTGTAAGGAAAATACAATTGAAAGCATTTGCATTGTAATTCATTTCTCAGAAAAAATTTACCTTATTTTATGGTAAAAGAAGTGCTTCGGTTACTTTTAATGACTATGTTCTCTGACGTCACTAAATAAGTGTTCCGAGAAATTCTGTGGATACTTCTCTTTTGACCGATGGACTTTGTCCAAAGAAAATACAACTCCGAATACACATCTTTAGCAACGCATACCCAGGAATAATATTGAAGGATACAAACATTCGAAAAAAGAAGGAGAAATGTTTCCTACCTAAATGCTTCGCAATGAGGACACTGAAGAGTCAAGTATTTCATCAGACGAAAAGATTATAACGTTTTTTAAATAGGTATCCAAAGTAACCTATTTTTCATGTAATTAATGTATACGTGACGAAAATACGTCATTAAGATTAAGTGCAAATATAAGATAATTAAAACTAATGTTTGAGGTGTTATAAAATTATTAATAATTATCCCTTATTTATTTTCTTTCAGGGCATGGTTTTTCCACCTTCGAACCATGTTAAACATATGAGACGTTCGAAATCGCTTTTTCAAGAGGTCTAATTAAGTTATCAACGTTCCTTCACGAGTTTATTTCTTCCCTCTGTTCTGCATAATACAAGAGTCTATCCGTGAAGGAAATCTCCTATGAGTTGATTCTTGCCCAAAATAGAACGTAACACCCATATAATATCCGGGTGAGAAGAAGAAGGAATAGGTTTCTGCCCTCTTTCTTGTCTTCTACAGGTTATTCTCCTTAAGATCTCTTTTTTTTCTGCATAAAGAGTTTCGTAGCATGTTCTAAAGATTCCTACTTTTCCACTTTCTTAAATTAATGTTTTTTCAATAATCTCTTCTCACAAAATATTTTGGTTACATGACAATCTTCAAAATTAGGCTTCAAATATAACTACACAGTCTACTCTTGAACTTCATGATCTTCTCTCTTGCTGATCTCTATATAATTCAAAATAGCGGCCCCATGACTTCGACTTAAATCATTGTTAGAAGCTATTTTGAAACTACAGATCTTTATTCTTTAGCGCTCAAGAAAAATGCCTCGAATCTTCCATCTGTTTCCTCGAATATTGCCTTAGCCCCGAACACTCAAGAGGTCCAGTATTTTTTCCGTAAACAATACACATTCTAAAAACATGGTCGGGGGTTCGTTCTGGAGAAAAAAAAATAGGGAGCATAAATGGACAGGGAAATGTTTGGGGAAATTATTTACTTCCGGAGTCGAGATAGAAATATTATTCTCTCAATTATTATGTATTATTAAGAAACAACAGACCTTATTATCTATCATTTTTATGTGTCAAGAAGAGAGCAATAAATGACAGGCACGACAGGATAAAGAAAAACAGGAAAAAAACGAAGATTAGTACCGGGTTTCGAGCAGCTCAAAGGACGATGATTGGTTGATTTGAATTTAAGGTGACAGCCAAAGGAATAGTCAGGGACAGATGTTGTTTGTCCATAATTTGGAGAATATGTTTCGTTTCAAAGTTGGGGAATTTTTTTTTTCATTAGAGAGGTTATTTGGGGAAATTTCATAGAACTGGTGGGGAAAGATCTCGCAAACACATCTGGCAACCCTAAATGAAATTCTATATCGTATTTCGTTAAAATTAGACTATCGCGAAGATGCGTTTTGTGTCTTGAAATGAGGACAAATTGATCATTTATGACAAAACGACAAAAAACGTAGAGAGATTGAAGTTCTTTCATTGTTAAATGTATTAATATTTACTTGTGTCTATACCGATCAATGTGTGCCGTTCTGTCAATGTATGCTAAAGATACATTTACATTGATAGTAATATCGGAAAATATTGACACTTTCAATATCGTTGATGTATCCCCGTAAACTTCGTGCTTTGTAAAAGGTAGGACCGTCCTACAAGGGCGTCAGCATACGCCATCGAAACCGCTCTCAGCAGATCTTAACACTTGCAAATACTTGAATTAATATCTTCGCAACTGAAACATCACTTCTGGTTTAGTGAATACAATATTCTAATTATAGAAACTTTCCAAGAAATGTGGCTACTGAACTGTCATTAATTTTCGTTAAATGCTTCCTGGGCTTTGAGTTGTATTCCCATGTAACCATTCGCCCCACTGACACATTGCTATACCTAGAGAATTTATGCAGTACGCCCCAGACGTCGGAATTCAGGGTCGTATCACTCAGCCTTCATTAACGGCGATAATTAGCGTGGGAACAAGCACGGAGAACCATTTTCAGAGGTCCCGTTGCAGAGGAGCGGCGGCGAGCACGATGTGGATGCGAGAGACAGCAAAGACAGCACGAGAACACGAATTCGGAGTAAGTGTTGATAATGGCGGAAGATTTTATTTTAATTTTGATTTATTTTGCTTCAAAAACATTTAAAAACTGTGAGTAACATGCTAGGAGAAGAAGTGTGTTCTGTGTACGTTATCTTAATTCTGAGATCCCTATTCTAAGCCATATACAAGTTGCATTTTGAATACCTAAGGAAATAAGCGTTTTGGGGAAGAGTTGATAAAATATTCGTTCTGTTACAATAAACTACATTTTCGAGGGCAAATCAGCTGTAGATTTGGGCTCGTGCCCCTCATATGCCATTCCTGAAGGAATGTACTTCCTGCCGCGACTAGATGGAGAACGCTAATTTGAATAACTTAATTTCATACTAAACCCTAAAAGACGTGCACAGATAGTGAAGTTATATTTAAAATGCGAGCCAAGATGCTGTGTTAATGTGAAGCATAGGCGTGTATAGGGAGTGCATGGCTTCCCCGAAAATTTTGTTAGGGGTCCCGTAGCACTGCATAATAAAATATTTTATTTCAGCAAAAACGATCAATTCCTGATTTTTCCTCTTTTTATGCTTATACTTTGGAGAATTGATATGCAAAAGTATTGATACCTTTGGGGGAAAAAGATCTCCTAACAATCTACCAATCCTATTAATGGTTCAACATACGGATGGTATCATTGTATTTATAATTTTGTTGGGACTATGTCCCCTAATGTTTTACTTAGATTACATTTCATTGGTTCTGTTTACTCATTTTATTGTTTTTATCTGACTATGTGTGTTGTATTTCAATGTTTTTATGGTGAGTATTTTATACATTTTATACTTTTAATATTCAATGCTCATGTTTTTAAATGAAATATACTCTGAGTGACTGTAATTTCAAGAATGTTCAGTCCTTACAAACAGGTTGCAAACTGCCTCCTAAACGCAGTGTCGTAATTTTTAATTACAATACAAATTCACTAACAATATGTATTACATTAACTCCTCAAGATCTAAGGATTTCAGTTTCACTTTCTCGTCTTACTACGTACGTAATAAAGGGAAATTATTGTAATGCTGCTACAAATTCGGTGTTTTGGCGACTGAAAAAATTCATATTGTGTGGGCCTGCTACGGAAAAAGTTGATAAATCTTCTTCCCATAACTAATAAATTACTTCTTCTAATACTGAAAACTAGATACTGAAAAATAGATTGACAGCAAAATATCTGTCTGTCCATCCGTCGGTCCGTCTGTGATACTGGCCTCATTTTCCACTGAAGTATTTTTCAAAACTGCAAAAAATTAACATTGCAAAAAGTATTATAGATGATAGAGATTTTTGTAAATAAAATCTGTTTTAAAAATTAGATTCTTTAAAAGGGTCACGGAAAGTTTCTTGAAAGAAAGTGTAAGTAAATGATTTCTGTCTGAAGTTAATGTAACTTAAAAAATTATCAAAAACGGCTCCAATTTTTTCTTTAATTTTTTTCACGGATAGAGCAAGGAACAATTAAAGAACGGCGCAGGTTTAATTTTCGTTTAACTCTCTGAAATTTCGAAAATTGTAAGTTATAAATAATGCGAAGAAATATGTGCTGTTGTAGTAGAACTGGTTTCCTTTATCAAGATCAGAAAAATATATCATGTTTAATTAAGAAAATTAAGAAAAGGGGTCTCTGAGGGGTCTAAAAATTTAGCTGCTCCCCCTTTTTTAGAGTGCGCACACCTATGATATCAGGTAAAGAGAGAGAGGCAAAAATAGGAAGACGAAAACACTGAGGAAGGGTATGGGCAGACGCAGCAGCGGTAACGGTGAGGCAACAGTGACGTCAAAGCAAGATGTAAAGTCGGCGAAATGGAGGTAAGGTACGTGGAAGTGGAGCAACTGGAAGGGAAAAATACTGAAAAATGCTGAATGACGTTACAACGGTGCATTGATAAATACTGTGAACTAAAGGCAAGAGGCAGAGGCACAGGCAGAGGAGAGACGAGGAGTGATAAATACTGGGCACTATAGACAAGAGGACTGGGACAGTCGTGTGGATGTGAAAAAGGAAGTTGAGGATTGGGAAGGAGATGCGATGAGAGGGAAGCCATACGGCGGTGGCGCAAATGGAGGCGGCAAAGTGTCTCTCTGGACGTTAGGGGGCATGAGAGGCCAAGGGCAACTCTGGGCGTTGGTCGATGGGCGTTGGTGGATGGGCGTTGGTGGTTGGGCGTGGGATGCAAAGGGCCCCTCTGGGTGTTGGCGGGCGGGGAGGCGTCCGTTAAAAGCGCGGGGGGAGTCGTGGTACGGGCGAGTGCTGTCCGTCACCCGTGCTTCTCTCAACTTGTCCAATGCCCAACATCGCCTCCGATTCGGAGCGTTGTCCGCGGCGCCTCTTCCGGGTACTCTGCCACTTTCCCTTCCCCCCGTTGACGCCAACAAGCGACTCTCTGGTGGGATTTGCATTGATTTCTGTGTGTTTTATGTGAGAAGAGTAAAGCAAGAACAGCAGCTAAATAAAATGTACACATATTTGTTCTTGTCATCTAAACCATATAAGATGTCGACTTCCAATATCTACAACTAAGTTTTTGAAATGCTTTCATAATACACTGATTAATTTTTTAGTACAATTCAGATGCCTGGCCATCCAATACGTTAAATAAACTCATTTTTCAGGATATATTCGAAAGAGAATGATTTATTCACTAGTAACATTAAACTATAGTAACGTAATACTAAATTCAAAAATAAAAGTTTTCAATATATCCGAAACATTCTCATGCATAGTATGCATTGCATACCTACGTTAATAGAGCAAAGAGACCAAAGGACCGAAAGAAATGTGTTCTAGTGTATAAACTGTACTCAAATGGTAGTACCAACAAATGTACCGTTAAAATAGAATAAATATTATTTTGTGTCACAAACAATCACAACTACACTATTAAGTATAACTAAAATAAAATGTGTAGGAGCGCATTTTGTATTAGAAAAAGTTCGTATGAACTATTTCCCAGAACATCGTTCCTATGAACTGTTTCCCAGAGCAGCGTCTTGCATGCTAATATTACGTAACTTGGGATGAGACTCCACACGTGAGCATATGAGGTGTAACAGTCCTTCTAAAGAAGATTGGAACTGCTGAAAGTGGTCTGAGTGAAGCGCTCCCTTGCATGGGATTGCAGGCGCCTTTGCTCCGGGCACCAGCTGCAGCATGGAAAGGGACACATTGCCTCAAGGGCTCCCTTTTTCCCCACCACCCAGCCTCCACCTCCCCATGCCGATCCCGCCGACCATACCCCCACCGCATTCGCCGCTCCCGCCTCCCTCTCCGCCCCCGCCTGCCTCACCACCACCACCGCCACTCCAGCCGCCTCCGCCGCCCCCGCCTGCCTCACCACCACCACCGCCGCCTCCGCCGCCTCCGCCGCCTCCGCCGCCTCCGCCGCCCCTGCCGGCCCGTCTGCCCCGCCGCCCCCGCTGCCCCCGCCACCTCTGCAACCCCGCCACCCCCGCCGTCCCACTGCCCGCCGCCCCGCCGTCCTCGCCATCCCGCCGCCCTATCTCCCCGCCGCCCCGCCGTCCCATCGCCCCCACCGCCATGCCGCCCCCGCACCCTCCGCTGCCCCCGCCGCCACTCCGCTCCCGCCACCCCCGCCCCCAAGCTGCCCCTGCCGTCACGCTGCCCCCGCTGCCACGCCACCCCCGCCGCCTCCGCCACCTCGCCGCCCTCGCCGTCTTCACCGCCCCCACCGTTCCCGCCGCCCCCGCCGTCCCTGCCGCCCCCGCCGCCTCCACCGCTTCGCCGCCCCACCGCCCCCGCGGCCCTCACCGTCCCCGGCGCCCCGCCGATCCCGCCGTCCCGCCGCCCCCCGCCGCCGCCCCGCCCCTGCCTCCGACGCCCCCGCCTCTCCAGTCCCCGCCGCTCACGCCGTGAGCGCACAAAACCCCGCGGAACTGGAGGAGCTGCGCCGCGCCGCTCCGGCGTGATTAGCCAAAAAGTGTTCTTTTACCCCACTCACGGCGAAGAATGAGAGAAATGTCTTCGTGACCGAAGAATCTGCATTTTATCATCGTCCGCACCAAAACCGGATGCAAAGCAGGAGTTACTGGCTCCGGGGAACCTGAAAGGTTCGGCTGTGGCCGGTAGCAAACTCCACTTCTGCAACGGTTAACGTCAAAACCCTGGGTAATTTAAGGAGCTTGGTTTCGGTTGGATCTCCGGCAGCCGCCGCCACCGCCGCCGCGCAGCTCAGTTTGTTTTATTTTAATTAAACTTAGATTTACAACGTGTTAACCGGGAAGTTAATTGTGGGGCCACCTAACGAGGCGCAGGTGCTCCGGCCGGCGCCTGGTGCGTGCGTTGCGTGCGGGGGGACGTGGGGGGCGAGGCGGGGCGGTGGCGGGAAGGGGCTGCCGCGCCCGCGGGGGCGCCCCCCCGCCACGCCCCCGGGCCACACCGCGCTCCAGTACGCCCATGTTCCCTCTCATGTTCCCCCTCTCTCCTGTTCACTCTCTTGTTTCCTCTATCTCTTGTCTCCCCTCTCTCTTTCCCTCCCTCTCTCGTTTTTCGTCTCTCTATGGAGCATTCCGATGGAGCTTTCAATTCCACAGAATGCGTGTCCTGTTATCATTGTTAAGTTTCGCAAAGAAATTCTTTAGTTTGCAATGACGTTTAATTGCAAATATTCTGTGTGTCTAAATCGTTCTTCTGCACGTTCCTTTCAAGTACTATTTTGAGAATAATTATTTAATTATTAAAAATTAACAATTGTTGTTACAGGGCATACAATACTTAAATTTAATGACGTTTATTCATCAGTTAAGCATTTCAGAATCGGTGATCACATTTCAGATTCTTCATTTTGTAGGTATCATTCTAAAAATAACCCTTAAGCTTTTACTTACCCTTTAACGCAAACACAAAATGGAGAAGTTAAGAATGAACTACCGTGGATTGTTTTGAAATATAAAATGTTTACTTATTATTGGTTTGAATCTTATATAATACTAGCAGAAAGACGTTCTCAATCTCTGTCTGTCTCTCTGTCTCTGTCTCTTTCCCTCCTCTCTTTTACTTCCCTCTCTCTCATGTTCCCCCTCTCTCTTGTTCCCCTCTCTCTTGTCTCCCCTCTCTCTTTCCCTTTCTCTCTCCTTTCTCGTCTCTCTATCTCGCGCCACCCGCTCCTCCTGTCCTTCTCGACCCTGCTCCGCGTCACAAGGCAACGCGCAAAAACAATGAAGCCCAGATGGATTGAGAATTGCATTCAACTGAACGCCATCTTTTGCTGCAGTGCTATTGAGTGGAGTTATAAAATCCTTGGCCATGCAGCATAATAACCTATTCCACGAAAAAATGATGCATATGTTACGAACATTTCCTGAAAAGAAAATATGTTTAGACAATGTTGTTACTTCGATAAAATAGGATTTGTCAGTGATACGCAGGTAACTCAGGTAATAATTATTTTGTTTTCGAGAATACTTGAGAGAAAAGACAATAATCGTATACATTGTTGTGTTAATCATTACCCTAATGAAAAGAACAACTTAATGCAATTTCTTAGTATTCTGATATGAAGAGACAATCCCAATAAATACTTGTTGGTTGGAAGATATCTATTGATGAATGCATTACAGTAATCCCTCAAAATTCGCGATGGTTAGATTTCCAAACAATAGCAAATGCTAAATCCGAAATGTTGAGTATTTTCTGATGGAGAAAGGTATGATAGGTTATTCATGTCGAAAAGATATTTAAAAAAATGTAGAAAAGAAAATATGGCAAACAATTGCAGTAGTATTGAAAAAGTAAGCACTTCAAAAGGAAATAACAATTTCGGAATTAACAAATAACATCCACCTAATGGAATTAACAATTAACATCCCAAAAAGAAGAAATACAACAAAACATTTCAAAGTTATTTTAAAATTGTAAGCGGTTGAAGGTAGTATTTAGTTTTTTTGCTTGTTTCACTGAACTCTCCATTGTCTTAAAAATACCCAGATATTGCTTCTATTTCGCTTTTGAATTGAATTATTTTTTCTATTTCTCTTTTAAATTTTATTTTTCTTTCCAAAGTTTGGATCGCATTAATACCCTTTGCACCAAAGTTTCTGGACATTTTAAAATGTCACTAATAGTTTTAACATTGAAGTTGCCTGAAAGCGCAGTGTTTTCCATTACTTTTTCTTCATCGCCACTTTAGAGGTTTTCTTCGCTGATGATTTCTGGAAGCTCCTCTTCAGCGAAGTCAGTATTATGAGACTCGCAAAGTTTCTGATCTTTTTTTTCTGTTAATATTCTCAAAGCCATCGCCTCTTATTTGACGTTAATTGAATTACTTTACAATTGTTGGTATTCTAATATTCTGAATTGACATTCCAACTTGACATTTTTTTAGAATGTGATGCCTTGATCTCTGGTATTAGCCGATTTGGCTTTCCAGAGGACGCAGTTGAAGAAAATGAAATCTGCTCGCTTTGAAGAAAAATGAAGGACGACCAAATGACGCACTCCCAAATATTGTCGCGAAGGTTAAAACAGGTAGTATTTCCCTTATCGGAATGTTCGAAACTTGCAAATGGAGAATTTACGAACGTTGAGAAAGTAGTGTAGTTTTTAATTCAAGAATTGGAATTATAAATATCTAATTGAACTAATAAATTCTTCTCCCAATTCCTAGAAGACTCCTAGTCTAAAGAGGAATGTGCTTAGTATGTCTTATTTTCCATCATGTTTAACTTATTGCTCGCGTGGTTTAAGAGTAAACTCCAATTCCAATCTTCGTGAACATCGTTCTACAAAATATACTACTAAACCGAAGTTAGTATTCTGAGATATTGTTGTTACATAAACGTTCCATGATGTACGTACTAATGAAAACATTCTGACGCGTGACGATAATCACTTTCAGCGGTATCCCACTACGCTATCTGTCAATGCCTTCCGTTGCAAAGGCCATCGTTTCTAGTAAGGAAAGTGTTTAAATTCCCGATGTGTCGAAACTAAGTATGTAATCACGCTGAGCGACGTAGTTACGAGGGCGGTCCGAACGAGAAGAATGGCCCGTGAGCCGTCGGAGCGGTGTGTGGAGTGGCGGAGGTGTTGACCTCTTGACGGAAGCGCTTCTCGTGACGGGGCCTTCGAGGCGCGGCGGCCGGCCGAGACTTAAGGCGCCGTGAAAGTCGTGACCGTCACGTTGGCCCCACTGCCGATGGGCTTTTTCGCGAGTTATTTCGGGAGGACGTGCAGGCAATCTCATCTCGCGGGAACCGATTGCGCGGTGATGCGACGCGCGAACCCGCATTCCGCGCGCGTCGGCTTTCAGACGCTGCCTCCTCGCACACTGGGCCAAAAGGAGAAGGCTTCTTAGTCTATTCTCCTGCTTGTTCTGCTTCCCCTCATCCTCCTCCTCATCCGTCTCCTTATTCCGCTTCTCGTTTTCTTCTTCTGTTTCTACTCTTCCTTCTTCTCCTTCTCCACTTCCTTCTTTTGCTTCTCCTCCTCATCTTCCTTCTTCTTTTACTTCTCCTTCTGATTATATTCCTCTTTCTTCTTCTTTTGCTTCTCCTCCTTCTTTTGCTTCTCCTCCCCGTCTTCTTCTTCTTCTTCTTATTTTCCTCATCCTCCGCCTTCTTCTACTTCTGATTTTTTTCCTCTGTTTTCTTCTGATTCTTTTGCTCCTTGGTCTTCTTCTTCCTCTCCTCTTTCTTCTAATTCTCCTCCTCGTTCTTCTGATTCTCTTCCTCCTTCTTCTGATTCTCCTCCTCCTCCTCCTCCTTCTTCTTCTTCTTCTGCTTTTCCTGCTTCTTCTCATTTGTCTGCTGGCTGAGATAATTCAGAGTAACAGTGTCTCTGAGTGAGAGGTCCTAGGATTTGAGTCCTGACGACGGATTTTCAACACTAGGTAGTAGAGAGCTACGTCAAATTCAGTCTATTTCTGTTGGAGAATACTAGCGATCGGCTGCTTTCATCCTAGTTTTCCGTAGTTTCTTTGATCATTACTGCGTAAATTTGAATGCTCGAATACAAACGAGCTACGGACCGCACGCGATATTTCCTTGTCCTCGCTTTTCTTTTTACGCACATTAACTTATGTTCACCACACTACCACACATTTCGGGATACCAGCGGGGAGCTTGTTAGAACTTATCCTGTCGAGTTGACACCTGGTGAGTGAGAAACCCCGCAAACTGACAAGAAAGAGGCGTGTGAGGAGGAACCCCAAAAATAACATGATCTAAAACTACGGGACTAATGGCCGTAACAATTGACGCGCCTGGAAACACGAATCCAGATTTGTCATCCTTGGAAACCTCAAGTATTTCACCGGGTTCGGTTTCACGTTTTGATTTATAGTTTGATTACTTATTTCATGTTCCCGGTCACGTCAACTTATATCGTCATTAGTGCCGTAAGTGTAGTGGGTGTTTTTCACGGTGTTCTTTCCACGGTGGATGGCTAGGGCTCACGCCAACTCTCATGTCGACTTGTAGAGAAATTTTTCACATCCAGATATCTATCACTAGCGAGGCATAGCCCCAGCCGCGACGAGCTCTAAGCTCCTGACTAGTCTCCCGACATGTGTGATGTCATGCACGTAAGTGTAAGTGTAAGTGGGTGTAGTAAGGGGTGAAGATTGGCAAGGAACAGGAAAGAAAGATCATGTGTGCTCCGTGGCCAGTTTCTTAGCGCCCTGCTCCGACAGGTTCCTGGTGATGATCAGAGAAATTGCAGAAAACTTCCAATCAGAGCAGCCGGCCAATGGAATTTTCCTTCATACAGTGGCTGAATTCGACCTAACCAGCTACCTATCTAGAGTCAAAAAACCTGCCACCAGCAGGGACTCGAACCCTAGGATCTCCCAATCAGAAGCACTGTAGTGATATCAGTCGATGTCCTGATTCACCTCCGCCAATTGAATTTTTGAAAATAGGAAATTGTATCCAAGAAAGTACATTTCAGTAGGCGGGAAATGGGAGACTTTCTTAGCATCATTTCATTTATTGTGCGAAGATAGCCCCAAGACAATCGTTTATTGGTTTCCCGAACTCATTGCAGATGAAATAGTGTAGACAAATGGTGCTAAAAAGGGCAAATAGTCGAAAGTGTTGATGTAGTTTTGATATTTGGTTCGTATATATGTTTTTTGGGTTGCTGAACACGGATATTTGATTTTCCAACCATAATGTCGCCTAGAAACACGTTTTCAAGAAAACAATTGTAAAAATTATATATTTTTTCTGTTTTCTGAAAATGAAATTTTGTGGATAATAAAATTTCAGAGTCATTCATTTTTTGTAGATAACGTCCCTATATGAAATAAAAGAAGATAAAATTACTTAACTTTAAAGTAGTGGAGGAGAATTGTTTTCACCAATTAACGCTTGAGGCGCGAGTGTACCACCAAATTTGGTGTGTAAGGAGAAACTTGTGAAAACGGGAATTATCCCACTCAAAAACGTCCATTTTTTTTGTAAATGTTAAAATTAGGTGTTTATAATGTACATTTTTCTCTCGGTTTTTAGGTTCTGAACTTTTGGTATGTAACAATTAATTCCTTCGACGCGAAGATAAATATTGGATTTTCCCCTGAAGTATTGCAATGACAATGAAATAACGTCTGTGCATCATGTTCATGAATAGATAAAAATTCCATTGTTAGATTTCACTATTCAGAAGAGTACGTAGAACTCAAGGAATCAAGGGTAGAACGGGTGTGCAGCAAAGATGTAACAATTGTTTCTGCATCATTTTCCTTTCCTTCAAAACCCTGATGTATTATAAGTCATAACTGGTTCTGTGACTGATGATGTAATTAACTGCCTTGTTTTGTAAATATTTCAGTTATAAGGCAAACATTAGTACACTACCACCATCTGTCTTCGCAGCACAGTGACCTTTTGGGTTTATCATCAGGTTCAGCAATAACTAGATTTCGAAAAACAATCAGAAGAATGGAAAGAGAAGAACAAAAAATGACCTTGCGCCTGTAACAATAAATTATTACTACCAACTGGTCCACCAGTTTTGTTGAAGTTTATTTTGTGCAAATGCTCCAAGAACTGCACAAAAAGTGACTGCAAGAGGCAAGGATTAATGATCTAACACGTGTCTCAATTGCAAAGAGAGTTGCGACAATATGACAATGGTTTCTGAAAATGACCTGAAAGGCGAGTTATGATCTGTAATTTTATCTTTTATTAAGGGTTAATATTTACAAAAAAATAGATGCTTTTTGAGTTATTTGATAGACTGAAAAAAGTTGTAATTTTTACGTCCTTTTGCTTAAAAACATATTTCCAGGCAAAATTATTTTTGGCAAACCTAATATTTGTGGTCAGCTAACCCCCAAAAAATATAGGAACCAAATTGGGGAACTACACCAAACATTTTGCCTTACTTTCCACCGTTTGGCTGAACTGTAATCTTTCAGTCCATGTGTGTGCAATGTGATAGGATAATGATGATGGAATGACAAGTAATGTACCGCCTACAGCATGCAGGCATAATATGCAAAAGGTAGAATTCAGAGAAAACCTTTCCCTAACCCATCTCCACAATGTACAAATGAATCGACGTGAAATGGAATCCTTATTAATACACATTTATACGACGCCATATTTTCAATTATTTTCTTTGTCAAAATATTTCGACATCTAAAAATATGGTGTTCACATTTAAAGGCCATACAATGCACTAATTTCTGAGCCTTGCGCGAGGAAGATTAACGCCTTAAACCTTCGTTTTCCCTGACAGGTGACTGTGCTGATGTTTGTTGCCATTGCCTTTATTTCACCTGTGACGATAGGCTGGTGCTGAGAGGAAGTGATGAGAGATGATCCTGAGAGGAAGCTTCATATGGATACCTGATGTTGTGAGATGCCAACCACACCATAACCGCCATAGGCGTGCGGAGGCTAAAATGACAGTATGAGCCCATTACATATCTGGGCCTCCTTGTCAATAAACATTTCAATTTACCTTAGTCAATAAACATTTTTATTTACAAATGGAATATTTTACAATGAATAAATAAATCAATAAAAATAATGTAATTATGACTTTACTTGAAACTATTGGTATGTCGAACTATTTAGAGACTTGCAAGATGGTTTATAGAGCGTCTTTCCAAATGTGGTGAATCAATTTCCCCAAATTCTCAGCTTATAAGGTGGAAATTTGGAATGGATCGCGACCCCGGACGCCTCGCTCCTTCCAGTTGCGCACGCTTATCATTACCGCGAGAAACCGGAGAATCGACATTCATGTTTACGCCAGGTTTGAACCTGCAGCAGCCGCGCCCAAGAGTTTTTATCTCCGGCGCCACGATATAACATTTCCAAATTGCTCACCATTGCCAGCAATATGTGGCATCTCAATATTGTTGAATGAAAGGGTGTCTTGGAAATAGAACAGTAATTTATGAAAGCTGATAGCTGAAAGGAATTAATCTACAAGTATTAAATCAGGCGGCTGAGGAAAGAACGAGTGTTGTAAACGTCATGAAAACACATTACATCGAGTTTCTTACACTACATTGTGCATATTTTCTACTACTAATGAAAACTAATGGAATTTGAACGTAGAGATCATTTGTGATTTTATCTCTTACTTTTAGCGGTGTTAATTACATATCTGATTCATTTCCGATCAACATTTTACAGTATAGCTAGAATAGAAACGTAGCCAATGATTGGTTTGCAATATTGTTCGTCAATCTGTTCTGTAATGGAGCTTGCCTTAATGAGTATGGTTTTCATTACAGAAATCGGCATAGCTGGCTCAGGGCATCAACAGTTGTCACTGCAGTTCTCTGACCGGGAGTTCCTAAGGTTCGAGTCCGACGGTGGGAGGATTTTCGACTCTAGCTAGGTCGAATTCAGCGACTGTCTGGAGGAGAATTGTAGCGGCCAGAAGCACTGGTCAGTAATTTTCCGTGGTTTCTCCAATCAACGCCAAGCGAATGCCAGGCAGTTTCATAACAAACGAACCCTGATTGGGGAAAATCCCGCAGGCCGACAGTTAGGTCGTCGCCGATTTCCACATCCAGCGGGGGAAGATCACCTCTATCTCCCGCCATAAAAAATGTATTCCACGTACGTACTTAATGACCTTGGCAGTAGACGCACTCGAATTAGTAAATTGGTTGATTAGTAAATCAATCAATTAACTAATCAACCATCATTATCAATTACTAACTAATCAATCACTAATAAATCAATCACTAATCATTCAATAACTAATCAATCACTAATCAATCAACAGAACAATGTTCAGACATCTAACGAGAAAGTTAACGGAGAGGGTGGGCAAACGTTGTGCGCTCGCTGAGGATCGCTAGGGCGCACTGTGTGAGCCGGTGGGGTGGGGGTGGAACGAGGCGGGGTGGGTGGGGTGGGGTGGGGCGACGAGCGATGGCTGGCGGCGATAAGCGCGTCGCGCCCCGCGCTGCGCGCCGCTGAGATTCGCATCCCTGGGAGAGCGGGGCCGCTCGCCTCGCCTCGCCTCGCGTCGACGCAGACCGACCCGACCGGCAACCGAATGACTCGCGTGTGCGGCTGGCGTTGCCGGACTCTGCGCGGCCCGCTCGCCGGAATATTGTCCTCGGTTCCCAGAAAGAACGCGTGCACCGGATTAGGGATGCGACATCGATGCCGATGTTTTCAAAACATCGATGGCTTTTATAAACTCATCCGTTATTTTAAACTGGCTCAGGTGACTCAAGCATTTGACACCGCAGTGCCTTTAACTGGAATGTCCTAGGGTTCAAGTCCGAAGGTGGTAAGATTTTTGACACTAGCTACATAGGTCAAATTCAACCGTTGCCCGGAGTAGAATTCTAGCGGTCGGCTACTCTGAGCGGTAGTTTTCCTTGGTTTCTCTGATCACACCAGGCGAATGACGGAGCAGTTCCTTAACAAATGGACCGCGCGAGATCTTTCCTTCCCCTTCCTAGTCCTATACTGACACCTTAATTATACACACTTAAACGTAAATTCACTACATTATCACACATGTCGGGAGCTTAGACCTTGGTGTGAGATTCCTGGTAGGTAACACCCCATAGCAGCGTGTAAGTCGGCGTCAGAATTCGCCATACTGCAGCGGAGGATCACCAACACATCCCACGATAAAAACATGCACAACACGTAGGGGAGTAATGACCTTAGCAGTTGACGCACACGGAAACACTAATCAATAAATAAATTTTGAGGCATACCACCTCTGTGATCTTCCACGCGACCGCCTAGCGTTCCAGCGGCCATGCCTCTTCCCTAAGACCTAAGTCCACTGCGAGTGAAAACCGGCCAGCGGGGGCCTGCTCGGTGTCCACCTTAGCTCATCATTGTCTTCTTATTTATCTATTGTTCGTTGATAATCTGACTTATCTTTGTAATCAGAATTATCAAATTTCCTTTGAATAATACAACCGCGGTTTTGAGTGGCGTCATTTTATTGTCTTAGGGGCCGTCCGTAAATTACATAACACAAATTTCGGGTATTTTCAATTCCTCTCTCCCCCTTGTAACGCACTTCCCTATCTCTATGTAACGCAGCGTAACGCTGCCTCAGACCCCCTCCCTCCCCCTTTAGCGTTACGTAATTTATGGATGACCTGTATCTGCCTTGACAGTCAGTAGCCCCTCTAGATATTATCCTAGCAATATTATGATGTACTCTCTCAGTCTGAATCAGTGAAAAACTACTGATTGACAGTGACTATTCATTGACGGTGTCAGTTATAACCCTGCCACTGACAATCATTGAATTGAACTGAACAAATCAGTGAAAATCGGGCGCACTTTTTGAATCAGTGAAACTTCTTTGTTTGAACCAGTGAAATCTGTGACAACTTGTTGAACGTGACGACTGTACGATCAGTGAGCGATGGTGGCGCGGCACTTTTACCACCGACGACAAGTGAAATGCTGGCGGTCTTTATGAAAAGGTTCGCATATTCGCTGATAGTCAGCGAAACTACACATTTCGACGGAAGATATCAGTGACTTTGACTCTCACTGATTGAATCAGCGACAATTTCACTGATTCAGGTTCAGAGAGTAGTATTTACAGAACTACTCTTCTTCACTTACCAGGAATATTGAAAACTGTTATTCCATAATGCAACATAGTAGTAAAAGGCGGGCGACGGGGGCATTCCTGTTGCAAGACGTCACTTACGCCGTAGGAAGTGACGTTCTGAGTGTGACAATTCGGACGCTACGTGTAGTATGAGAATGGGCGGAATGTAATGTTTGCATTTTTCAGCCAAAATCGAAAATCTTTTTTTCTACTTTTCTTGTACTTGGGTATCTAACGAAACATTACACACATCTCATTTGGCCGGAAGTTACTTTCTTGTAATTTCTGCACGCATGGGAAATTAGCAATGCAGACGTTTCAAAAGGACGTAAAGGGAGAAATATAGAACTGAAGTCGAAGGTCAATGTAGCAGGACTAAGCGGCAGATGTGCATAGGCAATATGACAATAGTACACAGGATGCGATGGTACTTGATACTAGGGAATAGCGAAACAACATGAATCATGGAGAGATTCCCCGCTGAAACGGGTACACGGAGCCAAAGGGAGAGGAGGAGAGAGGACTGCGAGGGCGAAGAAAGTGGGAGCGAAGTGAAGTAGAGGGGAGGGGCCGGAAAGACCTGCGAAGCGAGGTGTAGCGGAGCGAGGCTGGACAGCGTAGCGCGTCACGAAGCGGGCCGGGGTGCAATAGGGAAAATCGGAGCGAGGCGAGACGGGGCGGGCCTGGCGGGGCGGAGCGAGAGGATGCGAGGCGTAGAGGAGCGAGGCTGGACCGAGCGGGGCGGGAGCGAGGCTAGACGGAGAATGACGTGGCGGAGCGGGGCAGGGTGCAGCCGGGTAAAGCGGGGCGAGACGGGACGGGTCGGGTAGGACAGAGCTGGGAGAGAAGCGTGGCAGAGCGGGGCGAGCGAGAAGACGCGGGGAGAAGAGGAGCAGCGCTGGCCGGAGCGGGGCGGGAGCGAGGCCTGACGGAGTGTGGTATAGCGGAGCGGGGTGCAGCTGAGAAAAGCGGGGCGAGACGGAACGGGTGGGGCAGGACGGGGCTGAGAGAGGAACGTGGCAGAGCGGGGTGGAGCGAGATGACGCGAAGCGCGGAGGAGCGCCGCTGGACGGGGCGGGGCGGGGCGGGGCGGGGCGGAGCGGGGCGGGGAGCGCCGTGGGGAGACGAGCACCGAACTCGTGATCGCGCAGGCTGCGCGCGTGACTGCGCGCCGTGTCGTCCGCATCGTTACGACTCCTAGAAGCGTCCGCCACATAACCGATCGATTGATGGATTGGCCGCATTAGAAATCATCCTCTGCGCGCTGAAAAAATGGCGGCGCTTGTTCTCCGCGGCGGACGCGGCGGCGCGGCGCGGCGGGGCGGGAAAAACATGCGGCCACACCGGCTGGACGGCGGGGGCGGCGGCGAAGGCAGGGGCGGCTGGGCGGCGGGGGCGGCGGGGGGCGGCGGGATTGGCGACGCGCGGGGCACCAGGCGGGAGAGAATAGGAAATCCTAACTCCGGTAATCCTATAAAATCCGGTAAGGGCAACTGCGGCGCTAACAGCTCTGAAATGGCCCATCGTATTAATCCAAGTCCTCTGGAAAGAGAAGTAATTCTATGTAACTGTGGCTGAGAATAATAATAATAATTGTAATAATTGTAATAATTATTATTATTATTTAATTACAATTAGCTAATTGCCAGATGGTATCTACAAGCCTACAGATTTACAATACGTCTACATTTACATTACAAAAGAAACAATAAAGAACACATTAAATGAAACTACAACTACTTCTACAACTAAGTACAAGGGGTGGGGATGGTACAATGGAAGAGCTGCCTTTAGAGACCTTTGAAAAATCAATTTTACATTAATAATAATTTAAAAAATTTACATATACATAACGCAGTTCTGACTGTACACAGATTTGCCACCCAAAGAATTAATCATCACGTGGCTATGTACTAATTTTCCCGAACCCATTTGCACCCATTTACCGAACCATAACGCGCTCTTTCGCTTTACTGCCGCGTGATTACTCTTTTTCTTTTGTTCTTTGCTCAAGAACCTATATTGTGTTGTACGACCTAGCTTTCTATATAATGTCGAATGTAATGAGAATGCGTACGTCTGACATTTCTTGCACATGACTTTGCAACTTCTAGAAACTTTTCTATCCATAGTCAACATCGTTTCAAACAAACAATTAAGTATCGCTTTCGCTCTCTTCCCTCTTGCAGCCTTCTACAATGGTGTTTTCAAATAGTCAATTGACAAGGGCGGCATATCCAATTTGGCCACCAGATTTAAACTGATTTTCTCTCAATACCATTGAATTAGATTGATGCTTCTTGTGTATAAAATGTTCTAAGGATAATGCATATTAAATTACATTTTATATAATTTGCTTGAAGTCTTCCTTAGAAATATAGGGGAGAGTGGGGTGGCCCCGAACAGCGGGTAGCCCCGATCAGGTCTGTAAACGACAGTAGAGTGCACTCTAGCAAAGTCTGCTACGCTCTTCCCAATTGAGCAATAAATTAACTACATGCAGCTACTGACCAGTTCCGCACATGCGCTTGGTATAAAGTAAACAAGTGTATTTCAGAGGAAATCGTTCTAATTTCTTCATGTTTTTTAAAGCGATGTAATTAACATACACATATATATTTTTAATAACTCAATCGCGCAAATTGATTGGTAATCTTTTCAGCATCATTTTAGTTCACGGTTTACGTTTTCAAATTAACTTATCGAATTGTTAAGTCATGATATTCTGCAGTATACATGGTTGGGTTGCACCGATCAGATGAGTGGGGGAATGGCGATCAATGATCGGCACATCCCCTCACAGATTAAATACTAATGCGCTGTCCTGCCATTATTTGTAATGCTTATAGGCCAAAATATATGGAAGAGACTGTTATTCTCTTTTGAGCCTAGAACGTGGAAAGGACTAAACCAGAGGAGGAATGGGCTGATGAAACGCTGCATAGGCGATGTTACGATCCATGACATTCCATATGAGCAGCA
>JAHLJT010000631.1:74402845-74425901 GCA_031308135.1 Acheta domesticus
GTAGATTAATTCCTTTCAGTATCAGCTTTCATAAATACTGTTCTATTTCCAAGACACCCTTTCATTCAACAATATTGAGATGCCACGTATTGCTGGCAATGGTGAGCAATGTGGAAATGTTACATCTGCTCTCGTGGCGCCGGAGATAAAACTCGTGGGCGCGGCTACTGCAGGTTCAAAACCTGGCGTAGACATGAATGTCGATTCTCCGGTTTTTCGCGGTAATGATAAGCGTGCGCAACTGAAAGGGGCATGGCGTCCGGGGTCGCGATCCATTCCTAATTTCACCTTATAAGCTGACAATTTGGGGAACTGATACACCACATTTGGGAAAGACGCTCTATAAACCATTTTGCAAGTCTCCAAATAGTTCGACATACCAATACTTTCAATTAACTGCATCAGTAAAGTCATAATTACATTATTTTTATTGTTGTATTTATTTCATTGTAAAATATTCCATTTGTACATAAAAATGTTTATTGACTAAGGTAAATTGAATGTTTATTGACAAGGAGGACCAGATATGTAATGGGCTCATACTGTCATTTTAGCCTCCGCACGCCTATGGCGGTTATGGTGTGGTTGGCATCTCACAACATCAGGTATTCCATATGAAGCATCCACCCATCCATCTCTCATCAGCCCTATCGTCACAGGTGAAATAAAGGGAATGGCAACAAACATCAGCACGGTCACCTGTCAGGGAAAACGAAGGTTTAAGGCGTTAACCTTCCTCGCCTAGGCTCAGAAATTAGTGCATTGTATGGCCTTTAAATGTGAACACCATATTTTTAGATGTCGAAACATTTTGACAAAAAAAATAATAGAAAATATGGTGTCGTATAAATGTGTATTAAATAAGGATTCCATTTCATCTCGATTCATTTGTACATTGTGGAGATGGGTTAGGGAAAGGTTTTCTCTGAATTCTACCTTTTGCATATTATGCCTGTATGCTGTAGGCGGTACATTACTTGTCATTCCATCACTTATCATCAAATTGCACCCATCATTATCCCATCACATTGCACACACATGGACTGAAAGATTACTGTTCAGCCAAACGGTGGAAAGTAAGGCAAATGTTTGGTGTAGTTTCCCAATTTGGTTCCTATATTTTTTGGGGGTTAGCTGACCACAAATATTAGGTTTGCCAAAAAGAATTTCGCCTGGAAATATGTTTTTAAGCAAAAAGGACGTAAAACTTACAACTTTTTAAAGTCTATCAAAATAACTCAAAAAGCATCTATTTTTTTGTAAATAATAACCCTACAATAAATAATCAAAGATAAAATTCCAGATCATAACTCGCCTTTCGGGTCATTTTCAGAAACCATTGTCATATTGTCGCAACTCTCTTTGCAATTGAGACACGTGTTAGATCATTAATCCTTGCCTCTTGCAGTCACTTTTTGTGCAGTTTTTGGAGCATTTGCACGAAATAAACTTCAACAAAACTGGTGGACCAGTTAGTAGTAATAATTTATTGTTACAGGCGCAAGGTCATTTTTTGTTCTTCTCTTTCCATTCTTCTGATTGTTTTTCGAAATCTAGTTATTGCTGAACCTGATGATAAACCCAAAAGGTCACTGTGCTGCGAAGACAGATGGTGGTAGTGTACTAATGTTTGCCTTATAACTGAAATATTTACAAAACAAGGCAGTTAATTACATCATCAGTCACAGAACCAGTTATGACTTATAATACATCAGGGTTTTGAAGGAAAGGAAAATGATGCAGAAACAATTGTTACATCTTTGCTGCACACCGTTCTACCCTTGATTCCTTGAGTTCTACGTACTCTTCTGAATAGTGAAATCTAACAATGGAATTTTTTATCTATTCATGAACATGATGCACAGACGTTATTTTCATTGTAATTGCAATACTTCAGGGGAAAATCCAATACTTATCTTCGCGTCGAAGGAATTAATTGTTACATACCAAAAGTTCAGAACCTAAAAACCGAGAGAAAAATGTACATTATAAACACCAAATTTTAACATTTACAAAAAAAAAATGGACGTTTTTGAGTGGGATAATTCCCGTTTTCACAAGTTTCTCCTTACACACCAAATTTAGTGGTACACTCGCGCCTAAAGCGTAATTGGTGAAAAAAATTCTCCCCACTACTTTAAAGTTAAGTAATTTATCTTCTTTTATTTCATATAGGGATGTTATCTACAAAAAATGAATGACTCTGAAATTTTATTATCTACAAAATTTCATTTTCAGAAAACAGAAAAAATATATAATTTTTACAATTGTTTTTCTTGAAAACGTGTTTCTAGGCAACATTATGGTTGGCAAATCAAATATCCGTGTTCAGCAACCTAAAAAACATATATACGAACCAAATATCAAAACTACATCAACACTTTCGACTATTTGCCCTTTTTAGCACCATTTGTCTAGACTATTACATCTGCAATGAGTTCGAGAAACCAATAAACGATTGTCTTGGGGCTATCTTCGCAAAATAAATGAAATGATGCTACGAAAGTGTCCCATTTCGCGCCTACTGAAATATACTTTCTTGGATACAATTTCCTATTTTCAAAAATTCAATTGGCGAAGGTGAATCAGGACATCGACTGATATCACTACAGTGCCTCTGATTGGGAGATCCTAGGGTTCGAGTCCCTGCTGTTGGCAGGTTTTTTGACTCTAGCTATCTAGCTGGTTAGGTCGCATTCAGCCACTGTATGAAGGGAAATTCCATTGACCGGCTGCCCTGATTGGAAGTTTTCTGCAATTTCTCTGATCATCACCAGGCGCCTGTCGGAGCAGGGCGCTAAGAAACTGCCCATGGAGCACACATGACCTTTCCTTCATGTTCCTTGCCAATCTTCACCCCTTACTTACACCCACTTACACTTACATGCATGACACTTATCACACATGTCGGGAGACTAGTCAGGAGCTCAGAGCTCGTCGCGGCTGGGGCTATGCCTCGCTAGTGAGAGATATCTGGATGTGAAAATTTTCTCTACAAGTCGACATGAGAGTTGGCGTGAGCCCTAGCCATCCACCGGGCAAAGAACACCGCCATCTTCCGTGAAAAAACACGCACTACACTTGCGGCACTTATGACGATATAAGTTGACGTGACCGGAAACATGAAATAAGTAATCAAACTATAAATCAGAACGTGAAACCGAACCCGATGAAATGCTTAAGGTTTCCAAGGATGACAAATCTGGATTCGTGTTTCCGGGCGCGTCAATTGTTACGGCCATTAGTCCCTTAATTTTAGATCATGTAATTTTTGGGGTTCCTCCTCACACGCCTCTTTCTTGTCAGTTTGCGGGTTTTCTCCCTCACCAGGTGTCAACTCGACAGGATAAGTTCTAACAAGCTCCCCGCTGGTATCCCAAAATGTGTGGTAGTGTGGTGAACATAAGTTAATGTGTGTAAAAAGAAAGCGAGGACAAGGAAATATCGCGTGCGGTCCGGAGCTCGTTTGTATTCGAGCATTCAAATTTACGCAGTAATGATCAAAGAAACTACGGAGAAATAGGATGAAAGCAGCCGATCGCTAGTATTCTCCAACAGAATGGACTGAATTTGACGTAGCTGTCTACTAGCTAGTATCGAAAATCCGTCGTCAGGACTCAAGTCCTAGGACCTCTCACTCAGAGACACTGTTACCCTGAACTATCTCAGCCAGCAGAAAAATGAGAAGAAGCAGGAAAAGCAGAAGAAGAAGAAGGAGGAGGAGGAGGAGGAGGAGAATCAGAAGAAGGAGAGAGAGAATCAGAAGAACGAGGAGGAGAATTAGAATAAAGAGGGGAGGAAGAAGAAGACCAAGGAGCAAAGAATCAGAAGAAAACAGAGAAAAAAAATCAGAAGTAGAAGAAGGCGGAGGATGAGGAGGAAAATAAGAAGAAGAAGACGGGGAGGAGAAGCAGAAGAAGAATAAAAGGAATAGAATCAGAAGGAAAAGGAGAAGCAAAAGAAGAAGGAAGATGAGGAGGAGAAGCAAAAGAAGGAAGATGAGAAGGAAGAGGAGAAGGAGAAGAAGGAAGAGTAAAAGCAGAAGAAAACGAGAAGCGGAATAAGGAGACGGATGAGGAGGAGGATGAGGGGAAGCAGAACAAGCAGGAGAATAGACTAAGAAGCATTCTCCTTTTGGCCCAGTGTGCGAGGAGGCAGCGTCTGAAAGCCGACGCGCGCGGAATGCGGGTTGGCGCGTCGCATCACCGCGCAATCGGTTCCCGCGAGATGAGATTGCCTGCACGTCCTCCCGAAATAACTCGCGAAAAAAGCCCATCGGCAGTGGGGCCAACGTGACGGTCACGACTTTCACGGCGCCTTAAGTCTCGGCCGGCCGCCGCGCCTCGAAGGCCCCGTCACGAGAAGCGCTTCCGTCAAGAGGTCAACACCTCCGCCACTCCACACACCGCTCCGACGGCTCACGGGCCATTCTTCTCGTTCGGACCGCCCTCGTAACTACGTCGCTCAGCGTGATTACATACTTAGTTTCGACACATCGGGAATTTAAACACTTTCCTTACTAGAAACGATGGCCTTTGCAACGGAAGGCATTGACAGATAGCGTAGTGGGATACCGCTGAAAGTGATTATCGTCACGCGTCAGAATGTTTTCATTAGTACGTACATCATGGAACGTTTATGTAACAACAATATCTCAGAGTACTCTCTTCGGTTTAGTAGTATATTTTGTAGAACGATGTTCACGAAGATTGGAATTGGAGTTTACTCTTAAACCACGTGAGCAATAAGTTAAACATGATGGGAAAATAAGACATACTAAGCACATTCCTCTTTAGACTAGGGGCCTTCTAGGAATTGGGAGAATAATTTATTAGTTCAATTAGATATTTATAATTCCAATTCTTGAATTAAAAACTACACTACTCTCTCAACATTCGTAAATTCTCTATTTGCAAGTTTCGAACATTCCGATAAGGTAAATGCTACCTGTTTTAACCTTCGCGACTTCAATATTTGGAATTGCGTCATTTGGTCATTCTTCATTTTTCTTCAAAGCGAGCAGATTTCTTTATCTTCAACTGCGTCCTCTGGAAACCCAAATCGGCTAACACCAGAGATCAAGGCATCACATTCTAAAAAAATGTCAAGTTGTAATGTCAATTCAGAATATTAGAATACCAACAATTGTGAAGTAATTCAATTAACGTCAAATAATAGGCGATGGCTTTGAGAATATTAACAGAAAAAAAGATCAGAAACTTTGCGAGTCTCATAATACTGACTTCGCTGAAGAGGAGCTTCCAGAAATCATCAGCGAAGAAAACCTCTAAAGTGGTGATGAAGAAAAAGTAATGGAAGACACTGCGCTTTCAGGCAACTTCAATGTTAAAACCATTAGTGACATTTTAAAACGTCCAGAAGCTTTGGTGCAAAGGGTATTAATGCGATCCAAACTTGGAAAGAAAAATAAAATTTAAAAGAGAAATAGAAAAAATAATTCAATTCAAAAGCGAAATAGAAGCAATATCTGAGTATTTTTAAGACAATGGAGAGTTCAGTGAAACAAGCAAAAAAAACTAAATACTACCTTCATCCGCTTACAATTTTAAAATAACTTTGAAATGTTTTTGTGTATTTCTTCTTTTTGGGATGTTAATTGTTAATTCCATTAGGTGGATGTTATTTGTTAATTCCGAAATTGTTATTTCCTTTGAAGTGCTTACTTTTTCAATACTACTGCAATTGTTTTGCGATATTTTCTTTTTCTCTATTTTTTAAAATATTTTTTTGACATGAATAAGCTATCATACCTTTCTCCATCAGAAAATACTCAACATTTTCGGATTTAGCATTTGCTATAGTTTGGAAACCTAACTGTCGCGAATTTGAGGGATTACTGTAATGCATTCACCAATAGATATCTTCCAACCAACAAGTATTTATTGGGATTGTCTCCTCATATTAGAATACTAAGAAATTGCATTAAGTTGTTCTTTTCATTAGGATAATGATTAACACAATAATGTATACGATTATTGTCTTTTCTCTCAAGTATTCTCGAAACAAAATAATTATTACCTGAGTTACCTGCGTATCACTGACAAATCCTATTTTATCGAAATAACAACATTGTCTAAACATATTTTCTTTTCACGAAATGTTTGTAACATATCCATCAGTATTTCGTGGAATAGGTTATTATGCTGCATGGAAAAGGATTTTATAACTCCACTAAATAGCACTGCAGCAAAAGATGGCGTTCAGTTGAATGCAATTCCCAATCCATCTGGGCTTCATTGTTGCTGCGCGTTGCCTTGTGTCGCGGAGCAAGGCCGAGAAGGACAGGACGAGCGGGGTGGCGCGAGATAGAGAGACGAGAAAGGAGAGAGAAAGGGAAGGAGAGAGGGGAGACAAGAGAGAGGGGAACAAGAGAGAGGGGGAACATGAGAGAGAGGGAAGTAAAAGAGAGGAGGGAAAGAGACAGAGAGAGACTGACAGACAGACAGAGATTGAGAATGTCTTTCTGCTAGTATTATATAAGATTCAAACCAATAATAAGTAAACATTTTATATTTCAAAACAATCCACGGTAGTTCATTCTTAACTTCTCCATTTTGTCTTTGCGTTAAAGGGTAAGTAAAAGCTTAAGGGTTATTTTTAGAATGATACCTACAAAATGAAGAATCTAAAATTTGATCAGCGATTCTGAAATGCTTAACTGATGAATAACCGTCATTAAATTTAAGTATTGTATGCTCTGTAACAACAATTGTTAATTTTTAATAATTGAATACTTATTCTCAAAATAGTACTAGAAAGAAACGTGCAGAAGAACGATTTAGACACATAGAATATTTGCAATTAAAAGTCATTGCAAACTAAAGAATTTCTTTGCGAAACTTAACAATGATAACAGGACACGCATTCTGTGGAACTGAAAGCTCAATCGGAATGCTCGATAGAGAGACGAAAAACGAGAGAGGGAGGGAAAGAGAGAGGGGAGACACAGAGATAGAGGAAACAAGAGAGAGTGAACAAGAGAGAGGGGGAACATGAGAGGGAACATGGGCGTACTGGAGCGCGGTGTGGCCCGGGGGCGTGGCGGGGGGCGCCCCCGCGGGCGCGGCAGCCCCTTCCCGCCACCGCCCCGCCTCGCCCCCCACGTCCCCCGCACGCACGCACGCACCAGGCGCCGGCCGGAGCACCTGCGCCTCGTTAGGTGGCCCCACAATTAACTTCCCAGTTAACACGTTGTAAATCTAAGTTTAATTAAAATAAACAAACTGAGCTGCGCGGCGGCGGTGGCGGCGGCTGCCGGAGATCCAACCGAAACCAAGCTCCTTAAATTACCCAGGGTTTTGACGTTAACCGGTTGCAGAAGTGGAGTTTGCTACCGGCCACAGCCGAACCTTTCAGGTTCCCCGGAGCCAGTAACTCCTGCTTTGCATCCGGTTTTTGGTGCGGACGATGATAAAATGCAGATTCTTCGGTCACGAAGACATTTCTCTCATTCTTCGCCGTGAGTGGGGTAAAAGAACACTTTTTGGCTAATCACGCCGGAGCGGCGCGGCGCGCAGCACCTCCAGTTCCGCGCGCGCGGTTTTGTGCGCTCACGGAGTGGCGGGGAGTGTAGAGGCGGGGCGTCGGAGGGAGAGTCGGGGCGGCAGGGGAGGCGCGGTGGCGGGGGCGGCGGGACGGCGGGGTCGGCGGGGGCGGCGGGAGGGTGGGGGCCGCGGGGGCGGTGGGGCGGCGAAGTGGTGGCGGCGGCGAGGGCGGCAGGGACGGCGGTGGCGTTGCGAACGGCGGGTCGGCGCGGGCGGTGAAAACGGCGAGGGCGGCGAGATGGTGGAGGCGGCGGGGGTGGCGTGGCAGCGGGGGCAGCGTGACGGCAGGGGCAGCTTGGCGGGGGGGTGGCGGGAGCAGCGTGGCGGCGGGGGCAGCGGAGGGTGCGGTGGCGGCATGGCGGTGGTGCGGTGGGGCGGCGGGGCGGCGGGATGGCGGGGACGGCGGGGCGGCGGGCAGTGGGACGGCGGGGGTGGCGGGGTTGCAGAGGTGGCGGGTGCAGCGGGAGCGGCGGGGGCGGCGGGAGCTGCTGGGGCGGCGGGAGCGGCGGTGGTGGTGAGGCAGGCGGGGGCGGAGAGGGAGGCGGGAGCGGCGAATGCGGTGGAGGTCGGCGGGATCAGCATGGGGAGGTGGAGGCTGGGTGGTGGGGGAAAAGGGAGCCCTTGAGGCAACGTGTCCCTTTGCATGCTGCAGCTGGTGCCCGGAGCAAAGGCGCCTGCAATCCCGTGCAAGGGAGCGCTTCACTCAGACCACTTTCAGCAGTTCCAATCTTCTTTAGAAGGACTGCGTCACCTCATATGCTCACGTGTGGAGTCTCATCCCAAGTTACGTAATATTAGCATGCAAGACGCTGCTCTGGGAAACAGTTCATAGGAACGATGTTCTGGGAAATAGTTCATACGAACTTATTCTAATACAAAATTCGCTCCTACACATTTTATTTTAGTTATATTTAATAGTGTAGTAGTGATTGTTTGTGGCACAAAATAATATTTATTCTATTTTAACGGTACATTTGTTGGTACTACCATTTGAGTACAGTTTATACACTAGAACACATTTCTTTCGGTCCTTTGGTCTCTTTGCTCTATTAACGTAGGTATGCAATGCATACTATGCATGAGAGTGTTTCTGATATATTGAAAACTTTTATTTTTGAATTTAGTATTACGTTACTATAGTTTAATGTTACTAGTGAATAAAACATTCTCTTTCGAATATATCATGAAAAATGAGTTCATTTAACGTTTTGGATGGCCAGGTATCTGAATTGTACTAAAAAATTAATCAGTGTACTATGAAAGCATTTCAAAAACTTAGTTGTAGATATTGGAAGTCGACATTTTATATGGTTTAGATGATAAGAACAAATAGGTGTACATTAATTTATTTAGCTGATGTTCTTGCTTTACTCTTCTCACATAAAACACACAGAAATCATTGCAAATGCCACCAGAGAGTCGCTTGTTGGCGTCGACGGGGGGAAGGGAAAGTGGCAGGGTACCCGTAAGAGGCGCCGCGGGCAACGCTCCGAATCGGAGGCGACGGTGGGCATTGGACAAGTTGAGAGAAGCACGGGTGACGGACAGCACTCGCCCGTACCACGACTCCCCCCGCGCTTTTAACGGACGCCTCCCCGCCCGCCAACACCCAGAGGGGCCCTTTGCATCCCACGCCCTCCAACGCCCATCCACCAACGCCCATCCACCAACGCCCATCCACCAACGCCCATCCACCAACGCCCATCGACCAACACCCAGAGAGGCTCTTCGCCTCCCACGCCCTCCAATGCCCAGAGTTGCCCTTCCCCTCGCATGCCCCTAACGTCCAGAGAGACACTTTGCCGCCTCCAATTGCGCCACCGCCGTATGGCTTCCCTCTCGTCGCATCTCCTTCCCAATCCTCAACTTCTTTTTTCACATCCACACGTCTATCCCAATCCTCTTGTCTATAGTGCCCAGTATTTATCACTCCTCGTCTCTCCTCTGCCTGTGCCTCTACCTCTTGCCTTCAGTTCACAGTATTTATCAATGCACCGTCGTAACGTCATTCAGCATTTTTCAGTATTTTCTCTTCCAGTTGCTCCACTTCCACCTACCTTACCTCCATTTCGCCGACTTTACATCTTGCTTTGACGTCACTGTTGCCTCACTGTTACCGCTGCTGCGTCTGCCCATACCCTTCCTCAGTGTTTTCGTCTTCCTATTTTTGTACCTCTCTCTTTCCCTGATATCATAGGTGTGCGCACTCTAAAAAAGGGGGAGCAGCTACATTTTTAGACCCCTCAGAGACCCCTTTTCTTAATTTTCTTAATTAAACATGATATATTTTTTCTGATCTTGATAAAGGAAACCAGTTCTACTACAACAGCACATATTTCTTCGCATTATTTATAACTTACAATTTTCGAAATTTCAGAGAGTTAAACGAAAATTAAACCTGCGCCGTCTTTAATTGTTCCTTGCTCTATTCGTGAAAAAAATTAAAGAAAAAATTGGAGCCGTTTTTGATAATTTTTTAAATTACATTACCTTCAGATAGAAATCATGTGAAAATTACACTTTCTTTCAAGAAACTTTCCGTGACCCTTTTTAAGAATCTAATTTTTAAAACAGATTTTATTTACAAAAATCTCTATTATCTATAATACCTTTTCCAATGTTAATTTTTTGCAGTTTTGAAAAATACTTCAGTAGAAAATGAGGCCAGTACCACAGACGGACCGACGGATGGACAGACAGATATTTTGCTGCCAATCTATTTTTCAGTATCTAGTTTTCAGTATTAGAAGAAGTAATTTATTAGTTATGGGAAGAAGTTTTATCCACTTTTTCCGTAGCAGGCCCACACAATATGAATTTTTTCAGTCGCTAAACACCGAATTTTGTAGCAGCATTACAATAATTTCCCTTTATTACGTACGTAGTAAGACGAGAAAGTGAAACTGAAATCCTTAGATCTTGAGGAGTTAATGTAATACATATTGTTAGTGAATTTGTATTGTAATTAAACATTACGACACTGCGTTTAGGAGGCAGTTTGCGACCCGCTTGTAAGGACTGAACATTCTTGAAATTACAGTCACTCAGAGTATGTTTCATTTAAAAACATGAGCATTGAATATTAAAAGTATAAAATGTATAAAATACTCACCATAAAAACATTAAAATACAACACACATAGTCAGTTAAAAACAATAAAATGAGTAAATAGAACCAATGAAATGTAATCTAAATAAAACATTAGGGGACATAGTCCAACAAAATTATAAATACAATGATACCATCCGTATGTTGAACCATTAATAGGATTGGTAGATTGTTAGGAGATTTTTCCCCCAAATGTATCAATACTTTCGCGTATCAATTCTCCAAAGTATAAGCATTAAAAGAGAAAAAATCAGGAATTAATCGTTTTGCTGAATAAAATATTTTATTATGCAGTGCGAAGGGATCCTTAACAAAATTTTCGGGCAAGCCATGGACTCCCTATACATGCCTATGCTTCACATTAATATAGCATCTTGGCTCGCATTTTAAATATAACTTCACTATCTGTGCACGTCTTTTAGGCAGGGGCGGCTCGTCCTAAGGGGCCACAGGGGCCGGGCCCCACCAAGATTTGATAAAGCAAAAAAATGTTTATTTATCTTTGTAATAATTGTAGTACTTTATTAGAATTGTTTATTCGTGAAGATCGACAATTCATTCCCTGTATTTATTCCAAGTGGCAAAACAAGAATTGGGGATCATAGTTACTTGCCGCCCTCCAGATAGCGTTAGTAGCGCTTAAGGGGCCCGGGCTACGTGGGCCCCTTGAGCAGTAACTTCACTCCGTTTGCAAGGTCAGCGCCCTTTCTTACTGGGCGCGACCACTGCTTGCTAATTTTAGCAGTCCGAGGGGCCCGCTCCAGCGGGCCCTTCTCAGAGGAACGGCAGGCTGAGCGCGCGGTTTTCAAAGTGCACGTGAAAGTTCTGCGCGCTATAAGATGAACACAGTGGATTCGTTACGCCGTTTTCAGTTTTCTTCACTGAGACTTGAAGAAAAAAATGATATTAAGCTATTAAGAGCACACCAACCGAGTGACTTTTCATTTACACAAGTTGATGGGAAGAAAAAATGAACATTCTGTAACTCGTAATTTCAGAAAAAACTATGGTTCACTGTGAGTGAAGAAAAACAAAGCTTATTTGCTTTTTTGTTTATTATTTGGTGGTGAGGGGTTGTGGACGACAGTAGACTGTAAGGATCTGAAACATTTGAGGGAAATGATAAAGAAACACGAAGAAACGCACGAAGCAACACGAAGAAGTTGCATTTAGAAAACGCTTGTACATTTAAAACTTTTCGAATCTTGAATATTGTAGTACAGATTGATTCGGCGGTCAAAATTTTAATCTAGAAACATAATGAACAAGTCGCAAAAAATAAACTATTTCAGGTACAGAGATTGAGTGTTTAAAATTCTGTGGTGCTCATGAACCAGCATTGAGAGAGCATGATGAATCTGAAGATTCAAAAACACCGTGCAAGTTTTTAGACTTATCGTTATTCGGCAATCTACATTGTGTGTTAAATGAACATTTAAACATTTTTTTTGTATTTATAAATATAACTCACACGACGTAGAATGAGCTGCTAGATTCTATGTATGAAGTATATTTGGACGAAGTGAAGAGAGGCAAAGATGTAGCAGATTTTGTTTCTCTGCAGGCCGATTAAACAACTGACATAACACGACGAAGTCAATTTGTCTTAATTTTACGATATGTTCCCATTTCGAACTCTCAGCATTCAGAAAGAAAAGCTACGGCATTAGCGTAATTTTTACAAAAATCATTTGTTTCTGTTGACATACCAATATTTGATTAAACATCTTAATAAAAATTCCTACTTCTGTTTTTGTGGAAAACGTATAGATTTAAAGGTTTAATTAACTGATAATTAATATTAAATAATTGATTAAATGACAATTATTTAATTAAATAAGACTGATTATGAGATGATATTCGTGCTTTGCCCTGGCCCCACCAAGAAAAAATGTCACGAGCCGCCACTGCTTTTAGGGTTCAGTATGAAATTAAGTTATTCAAATTAGCGTTCTCCATCTAGTCGCGGCAGGAAGTACATTCGTTCAGGAATGGCATATGAGGGGCACGAGCCATAATCTACAGCTGATTTGCCCTTGAAAATGTAGTTTATTATAACAGATCGAATATTTTATCAATTCTTCCCCAAAACGCTTATTTCCTTAGGTATTCAAAATGCAACTTGTATATGGCTTAGAATAGGGATCTCAGAATTAAGATAACGTACACAGAACACACTTCTTCTCCTCGCATGTTACTCACAGTTTTTAAATGTTTTTGAAGCAAAATAAATCAAAATTAAAATAAAATCTTCCGCCATTATCAACACTTACTCCGAATTCGTGTTCTCGTGCTGTCTTTGCTGTCTCGCATCCACGTCGTGCTCGCCGCCGGCTCCTCTGCAACGGGACCTCTGAAAATGGTTCTCCGTGTTTGTTCCCACGCTAATTATCGACGTTAATGAAGGCTGAGTGATACGACCCTGAATTCCGACGTCTGGGGGCGTACTGCATAAATTCTCTAGGTATAGCAATGTGTCAGTGGGGCGAATGGTTACATGGGAATACAACTCCAAGCCCAGGAAGCATTTAACGAAAATTAATGACAGTTCAGTAGCCACATTTCTTGGAAAGTTTCTATAATTGGAATATTGTATTCACTAAACCAGAAGTGATGTTTCAGTTGCGAAGATATTAATCCAAGTATTTGCAAGTGTTAAGATCTGCTGAGAGCGGTTTCGATGGCGTATGCTGACGCCCTTGTAGGACGGTCCTACCTTTTACAAAGCACGAAGTTTACGGGGATACATCAACGATATTGAAAGTGTCAATATTTTCCGATATTACTATCAATGTAAATGTATCTTTAGCATACATTGACAGAACGGCACACATTGATCGGTATAGACACAAGTAAATATTAATACCTTTAACAATGAAAGAACTTCAATCTCTCTACGTGTTTTTGTCGTTTTGTCATAAAATGATCAATTTGTCCTCATTTCAAGACACAAAAACGCATCTTCGCGATAGTCTAATTCTAACGAAATACGATATAGAATTTCATTTAGGGTTGCCAGATGTATTGCGAGATCTTTCCCCACCAGTTCTATGAAATTTCCCCAAATAACCTCTCAAATGAAAAAAAAAAATTCCCAACTTTGAAACGAAACATATTCTCCAAATTATGGACAAACAACATCTGTCCCTGACTATTCCTTTGGCTGTCACCTTAAATTCAAATCAACCAATCAATCGTCCTTTGAGCTGCTCGAAACCCGGTACTAATCTTCGTTTTTCTCCTGTTTTACTTTATCCTGTCGTGCCTGTCATTTATTGCTCTCTTCTTGACACATAAAAATGATAGATAATAACGTCTGTTGTTTCTTAATAATACATAATAATTGAGAGAATAATATTTCTATCTCGACTCCGGAGTAAATAATTTCCCCAAACATTTCCCTGTCCATTTATGCTCCCTATTTTTTCTCCAGAACGAACCCCCGACCATGTTTTTAGAATGTGTATTGTTTACGGAAAAAAATACTGGACCTCTTGAGTGTTCGGGGCTAAGGCAATATTCGAGGAAACAGATGGAAGATTTGAGGCATTTTTCTTGAGCGCTAAAGAATAAAGATCTATAGTTTCAAAATAGCTTCTAACAATGATTTAAGTCGAAGTCATGGGGCCGCTATTTTGAATTATATAGAGATCAGCAAGAGAGAAGATCATGAAGTTCAAGAGTAGACTGTGTAGTTATTTTTGAAGCCTAAGTTTGAAGATTGTCATGTAACCAAAATATTTTGTGAGAAGAGATTATTGAAAAAACATTAATTTAAGAAAGTGGAAAAGTAGGAATCTTTAGAACATGCTACGAAACTCTTTATGCAGAAAAAAAAGAGATCTTAAGGAGAATAACCTGTAGAAGACAAGAAAGAGGGCAGAAACCTATTCCTTCTTCTTCTCACCCGGATATTATATGGGTGTTACGTTCTATTTTGGGCAAGAATCAACTCATAGGAGTGAGATTTCCTTCACGGATAGACTCTTGTATTATGCAGAACAGAGTGAAGAAATAAACTCGTGAAGGAACGTTGATAACTTAATTAGACCTCTTGAAAAAGCGACTTCGAACGTCTCATATGTTTAACATGGTTTGAAGGTGGAAAAACCATGCCCTGAAAGAAATAAATAAGGGATAATTATTAATAATTTTATAACACCTCAAACATTAGTTTTAATTATCTTATATTTGCACTTAATCTTAATGACGTATTTTCGTCACGTATACATTAATTACATGAAAAATAGGTTACTTTGGATACCTATTTAAAAAACGTTATAATCTTTTCGTCTGATGAAATACTTGACTCTTCAGTGTCCACATTGCGAAGCATTTAGGTAGTTTGAATGTTTGTATCCTTCAATATTACTCCTGGCTATGCGTTGCTAAAGATGTGTATTTCGGAGTTGTATTTTCTTTGGACAAAATCCATCGGTCAAAAGAGACGTATCCACAGAATTTCTCGGAACACTTATTTAGTGACGTCAGAGAACATAGTCATTAAAAGTCACCGAAGCACTTCTTTTACCATAAAATAAGGTAAATCTTTTCTGAGAAATGAATTACAATGCAAATGCTTTCAATTGTATTTCCCTCACAGTCTAGAACTAAAATCGGCTTAGGTGGTTCAGGGGCACTAACTGATCACTACAGTACCTCTGACTGGAAAGTCCTAGGTTTCGAGCCCCGAAAGTGCAGGATTATCAACACTATCGAGATAGCTAGGTCCAATTCAGCCACTGTATGAGGCAGAATTCTAGCGGCCGCCTGCTCTGATCGGTAGTTTTTCGTGGTTTTTTCCGATCAGCAACACGCGAGTGCCGGAGCAGTACCCTTATAAACGGCCACGGACCCGTGTGATCTTTCCTCCTTCTTCGTTGTACTATCCTCATCCCTTACACTTCCAAGCACTACATACCCATGCCGGGAAACTACACATGCCTCGAGACCAGTCGGGAACTTACAGCTTGTCCCGGCTGGGGTGGTGCCTCGCTGCTGGGAGATGCATGATGGGGAAAAACCTCGTTAGCCGACGTGGAGTTGGGCGCCAGATCTCACGGAAGATCCAGCGGGGAAGAGCACTGCCACCTCTCGAGGGGGGGAAACATGAATTACACTTACGGGACTAATGACTATAGCCCTTTTAAGCACCCATAAATTCAAAATAATCAATCAATCAATAACTGAACTCCGAAATAAAGGCCCTAAGCAACATGTCTGCCACGAATACATCGCTAGCTTGACATGGGACCACATATATATATATATATATATATATATATATGTGTGTGTGTGTGTGTGTGTGTGTGTGTGTGTGTGTGTGTGTGTGTGTGTGTGTGTTAACTAGCCGCCTTTGGGGCAAATTTTCTGAAGCCTATTCGAGGTTAGTTCCTCGCTTGTCCGTACGGTGCGCACTATCGGTTTGGGTCACGGTGTAAGATATACATCTTAAGACGACATCTTAAACTGTGGCTGTTACACATTACGCGACCAACCACGACCTTGCCCAAATGAGACCCAAAGATCGCAGCGCTTATATGCGAGAACTGTGAGAACTAGCCTCACAAAAGCTTCAGTTTTAGACTGGGAGTGAACACATCTTACACCGTGCGTGGGACAAATGGTTGAGCCGTGAGCAGATCAGTGGTTGGAATGATCCACTTCCCCTTATCCGCAAGAAGTGCGCGGCCGGAGGGCGCAGCGGCACCGGCGTTCGGAGAAACGTCCTCAGCGCCAGAGCCTCCCGAGCAGCTTCCTCCGCAGCTCCCGCGCGCCTCGGCCCCGCGCCCCCTCTGGAATGTGTGTCGCCTAATCGGCCGCGGCGCCAAATCGCCCCGAAACGCCTCAAACGAACGGCGCGGCGGCGCGCTAATTATGCTAAGCGGAGGGCGGGGAGGGGAGGGACGGGGCGGCGGGGCACGCACCGCCCTGAGCCTCCTTTTTCTCTCCGCGTCGCGTCGCGCGCGCCGCCGTTTGTCAGGAATGGACCCGACGACGCGACGAAAGCGGTGGTGGTGACGAGGCGGTGATGAAGCGGCGACGAAGTGGTGACGAGGCGGTAATGAGGCGATGTCAAGGTGGTGGCGGCACGGAGAGGAGGCGGGACCAGCGTGGGACGAGGCGATTTATTGCTTGGCTGATTTGTGTTTCAAGCGTTCAATTGCTAAGGGTATTAGTCCCGTAAGTGTAGTGAGTGTTTAGTGAGGAGGAGGAGGAGGAGGAGAAGGAGGAGAAGGAATAGGAGGAGCAGGAGGAGGAAGTGGTGGTGATCTTCCCCTGATGTACGGCGGGAAACCCTCCAACCCGAAACAAGCTCTAAGCTCCCGACCGGTCTCTCGACGTATGTGGTAGTTTAATGCAGTGTGTGTGTGCGTGTGTGTGTGTGTGTGAGTGGGTGCGCGCGTGTGTGTAATTAAGAGGTGATGGTAGGTCAAAGAGTCGGAAGGAAAGATCCCACACGGTCCGTGGTCCGTTTGTCAGGTTACTTGCTTCGGCATTCGCCTGGTGTTGATCGGGGAAACTATGAAAAACTATATCTATAAGAGCAGCCGACCGCTTCTCCTCCAGACAACGGCTGAATTCGACCTACATATGAGCTAGTGTCAAAAATTCTGCTACTGAGGGTACTCCAACCCTAGGACTTTCTAATCAAAGGCACTGCAGTGACGCCAATTGACGCCCTGAGCTATCAAAGCCGGTGGGACGAGATGAGAATGAAGAGGACTATGAGACGATGACGGGACGATGAGGTGACGGGAAGGGTGACGAGACGGGGAGGAGGCGGTGATGAGGCAATGTAGAGGTTGTGTTGAGGTAATGTCGCAGCGGGGTCAAGGTTGAGTGAAGTGGTGACGAGACGATATAGATGTTGTGTTGCGTTGTGGTGTCGAGATAGAGACGAGGCGAAAGCTAGGCGGGAAAGAGGCTGGCACGAGCTCTCACTGACAGAAACGGAGGAAATATAAAATGCACGAGAAGCGTGAAAAGATGAAGATGAACGAGCAAAACCATTGTTAATAATTAGAAACGAGCGCGAAGGGCCTAAACATGTGCCAAAAACTTCAGTCCTTGATCACAATGTTTCAAGTAAATAAAAACCATCGAAAACATAAGAGAAAAAAAAGGAAGAGCAGAATAAGACCCAACTCTAAATGCAGATATGTCAAAAAGGGTCGAAATAGGAAAATATTTATTTATAAAGAAATAGTAATAATTTTGCGGTTTATAGCGATTGTAACGTGACCAGACGGTGGCATTAGTATTGATATAGCGGGAGTGGAGGGTCAAACGGGAACAATGCACGGGACCTCCATTGAACATCCACTACACGAAATCGTCCCGACTGCATCCCGCAGTGAGGTTTCCCTCAACCCTGCTTCCCAGCTAATCCTCTTTTCTTTTTCGTAAGCCTGTGAAGGGCATAACCCTACTGCATCCCATTTCGTTCATCCGGTGTTTTGCATGGAGTAAATATTTGTGTAGTTCATTAGTAGCGGCAAACAGATATTCTCTCTGAAATACAGGAAAACCATCGAACACCAGGTGAACATGACAGAATCTTGAGAATTGTGTATGTCGTCAGAGTGGCAAGATGATGCTCGTTCAACAAGGTTCAAGTTTTGTTTCCACTAACTTTTAAATGTGGTTTGCCAAGTTTGCAGTGCTCTAAAAAGACGTGAAATGTTTCTTGAAAACAGAGGAAAGTGTGTCAATTACAATGGATCACTATAATGTTAAGCAGACCACCTATACATCAACCCTTAAACTAAGGAGCAAAAGGGAACGGGGTGCAGTCGGGCTAGGACTTTTTGGGGAGGAAGGTAAACGGCTAGAATAACTACGGGATCCAGTCGGTATAGGCCCCACTGCAGTAGGAACTCCCTACTTGTAGGACATTCAATTGAGGCATCCAGTGAGAGAGGGAGCTAAACCACAATATTCAAATATCGATTTATAAACGTATTCGATTAGGAACCCGTTGAATATCTCAGTAAATCGATGCTTTAAATTTGGTGGGTTAGCTCCCTCCCTCACTGGATGCCTAATGATGATAATTTTTCATTCTACTTGTAGGGAACGTTGCATGCATTCGCACAGTTTCCGCAGCGCCGCAGCAAAGTGGATAGAAACCCGACTGCGTCCCGGAGGCGCAGGTGAGCCGCAGCGGGGGCCGAGGCGAGTGGCCGCTCCGGTTCTGTCAGCTCGCATGCGACTGTAATCCCCACAGCTGTCCGCCCCGCGCTTGTGACAGCTCTAATGCGCCATCGTGTCCCTCCCCTCGCCGGTCGCCAGCGCTTCCGAGGCCTCGTTCCGCCTCTCCCCTTCCCTCTCTCTCCTCGTTTCATCTGCTTCGGTTTGTCTTGTCAGGTTCACTTTCTCGTCACTCGGCGAGTCCACGTTCGCGTTGCCATATACTACACCCACCAATTGTCTTCTTCTCCTTGTCTCCTTAATCTTCTTGTGAACCTTGTCTTGTCAGCGCTTCAGAGAACATGTTTAACCAACAAGATTGCATGGAGCTGTTCTATTTACGTACTACTTTACTTCCTTTGTTTCAAAAAAAGGTATGTTTGTATGTGTACATATAAGTATTAAAAGCGTCAAGCTTCGTTTTTCTTGTCGTTTAAAATCTGTTCAAGAGTGAATATACCTCAGAATGGAGGGACTTACTACAGCTCTGATCGTATTTCATGAGTAAAATTTCACAACTGGCAATAAATGTTGATTAATGTACTCAAACGGCATCCGGAGTACTTGTGATTACGTAAGTGTATGGCTCCTCGGCACCACAATTTTTATGTAATAATAGCCAGCCCTAGATATTTAAAGGTACAAGAAGGATCTGGAACGTGTCTGTCGGAGAATAAAATCGTTTATTGGACTAATCATCTTTTATTTTGTATTTTAGGTCTCAGATATTTAGTTCTGATGAAAGGCTGTGATTATATTAGAACATGACAAGTTCCAAGAAAAGCATATACGTACACGCAGACACATAGGGAAAGATTGACAGCATAAAAAGCACTTTTACACAGCAAACACTAAAAACATTTCCGGGAAAATTCTTCATTCAAATTAGTATTGAAACAGTTGATCAATTAAGAATACTAGACGACTCAATAAAGACTCCTCAAAGACATCGTAATATCCATCCATCTCGCACATCAGCCGGCGATAAATCGTTCAAATATAGAAGAATTTACGTAAGAACAGGCAAAAGTGACAGTTCTCTAAACAAGTGAACATCGCATGTAATTCAGAGAAGTATCCCTCCGCCGCGGCAGCTGTTCAGCCACGCCACTTCGTAACCTCACTTCAAAGGATTTGTTTATGGCTCCCGTGAAGAGAACTACATATATGCAGAAGTCTAAGAGTTTCGCTCAAGTAAATGCACGTATGCGAGTCCGCGAAATATTAAATTTAATTACGCATGTGGAAAAATATATTAACATACTCTCATATGAAGTAAAAGAAAACTGCCACGAATGTGAATAGAAAGAAAAAATATTTTTAAGGGGACGTTCAAATATCTTTTCTTTGAGTTTCACAATGCAGCGAAGGGCCCATGAATTTTTGTAATGAAGAGTGGTTTATTTATAATTACAACACCCCGATTTTCCATACTTAGTACAATTGCTCTCATAACTCAAATGTGACTTAATGATTTTGTATGTCAAAAATGTTCTACAAGGCAATGCATTCCTTAATCTAGTTTGTCTATTTTCATCTCTTATTTCTTGGATGAATAATAGGCACATCCTTTAAATTCACTCTTACTAATTAAAACATCTTGTCAGTGAACGCTATCTCTTACTTGTATTCTTGCATCCTCAACTCAAGGCTTTACTAAATTTTTCCAGAATTGTTTCCTTTACAAGCATCCCCTTAACAAATTATTATCTATTTTAAATACTTAATTATCAACAGAACATATCTCAATAATCTAAAATGAATAGATGGGTTTGAAACTGTCCTATAAAGGTGCATAAAAAAGAAAAATTCACAAGAATATTTATTTATCACTTTGACCAATGGGGTGGAATTACCATTATACTTGAGCACCAAATTTGGATCCATCCCAGCATTTATGTATAATAATAATAATAATAATAATAATATTTTATTCATTTTCACAAAAGTTAATGAATGCAATTCAAGCACACTAATATTGAAAACAAAAACTAAGAAATGGTACAAAAACAACACAATTTGTAAACAAGGAAGTTTTACAAAACAGTATCCTATCATGATGGAAAATTAAATAATACATTTGTTGATACAAAGAAAACTGGCACAAACAATACACAAATTTAAAGAATAAAAATCTACAAATACAATACACAACACAACTTTAAAATACAATCTACAAATACCATACAATATTCATTTAAAAAATATACAATATATATTTTTAAATGTATATTGTATGGTATACAAATAAAATACACATCTTTACAATACAATCTACAAATACCATACAATATACATTTTAAAAATTTACAATATATATTTTTAAATGTATATTGTATGGTATTTGTATATTGTATTTTAAAGTTGCGTTGTGAATTGTATTTGTAGATTTTTTTCTTTAAATTTGTGTGTATATATATATATATATATATATATATATATATATATATATATATATATATTGAGACGAAAATGGGCGAAATTCATTCGTCCCATAATAAATCTACAACCAGCCCGAACACCATAAGGCGCAGGCAGCTTTGAAAGCCGCGCGCCGTCGACGTCAGCGGATGACGAAGGCGTCGAATAATTTCGAAGCCTACAACCGGAACCGATGGTCGCCAATGAGGAGAGGGCCGAAAATCCCACGATAGCCATTGGTCGGCGTAGGTCACGCGAGGAGAGTAGGACAGAGGCAGCCTGGTAACCGATGTAGAATTTTTGTCTTCTAGGAAGAGTTGTCGACGAGGCGAGACGTGTAGAATGTTTCTTCTAGAACAAGTTTTCGACGACGTGAAACGTTGCTTTTAGAAAAAAGTTAACGACGAGATGCGATATCCGCTAGGAGCAGTTTTGTTCTAAAACAGAATTCATGACCAAGTATAACGTGAGTCGGTGCGTAATTCACAACTTCCAACGCCACCAGAACTTTCAAAGTGCACGGGAGCAAAGTGAAACGAGCCCGATGTTCAAATCAAGAATTATTTAATGAACTGTTGTCCGGAATGAGTTTGTGAGGAAGAAAATTAAAGACGTCTGAACTTTCTGAACTGACGTGTAATTCGCATTGAAGGAGAACGAAGAAAGAAGAAGGGAGAAGATAGAAGAAGAAGGTACAGCCGAGAAGTTGGTACGTGACGTGGAATACAGCGAGTACGAGAGGCGCCGCGGTGCAATTCACCGTTGCATCCCGAGGTCGCCATCGGGCCCGCCGCTACTCCACAGGCTCGCCGAGGCTTCCATTTGTTCGAGCGGCCGTGAAGACAGCGAGGTCATCGCTACGCCCTTCCCGGCTGCTAGTGGGCGAACGGGAGGTCTCCGGAACGCGCGCGAGAGGGGGAGGTGTAACGGTATTCCACCGCCATGCAGCAAACGAGAGTGAGTACCTGTAAACTTTGACAGTGCTGTAAAAATACAAGGTATTAGCAGAAATAGGAGAGGCTAATGAGGACAATTCTAGATTTGGATTTGGTCTTTCTTTCATGTTCAAAGTGTCGTTCTAAACAGAATTTAAAATAGAATACGATGCTTACATGCATCTAAACCAGAACAATAAGTAACTTTGTTAAAATCAGTCTTTTTCTTTATCGAAAGAGTCAGTGTACATGTGCTTTTATGTGAAAGGCAATAAGTAATGCCACACTAATTTAAGTAGTAATGAAAATCTTAAGAGAACGTTTAGGTAAATCCAGCTGGAAATAGGATTATCGAAATCTCTCTTAGGTGTAATGTGTACAGGCAGTGTAGGGCAAAGCAGTGGTTTGCCCGCTGCATGTTGTAATGTTATGTAATCCATTTTGGTTAATGAATGAGATATAAAGCATTTGTGGATTGTGATTTTCCCTGGTCACTAAACCATGTAGGATTTCCTAGGGAGGGAGCATCCTATAAAAGAAAATATTTTGATAAACAACCGGCAGGGCCTGGCGACGAGGCGGTGACTGGAGCGCCGTGACGTCCTGGTGACACCCACGCCAGAAGCATTTGATTCTCGTGGGGTATATCCGCCCTAGCCCATCAAAGGTTGGTTAGTGCCGGCATGTCGAGAGATGGCATGTTCCGTTGCAATATATATATATAATTTAATTATTTTCATGTGTCAGTAGAAGTTTCCTGGAACAAAAACACAATAGCATTAGTATTCTATTTAGTTAACTGTTAATTAGTATTCTATTTTTTAGTTGAATATT